>JAQFYR010000006.1:0-25716 GCA_034694985.1 Campodea silvestrii
GATCTTTTGTAAGACCGAAACTATAGTTTGAAGTAAAAAAACGTTACATTGTTGAGAAGAAGAAATCTTTCATTTATGTAGTATTTAAATAAAAATCACATAGAAAGCAGGCGATTTTAATTGCAAAACTCCACATTATATGAACTCTGTATTCTCGAATATATTGATATTTAAAATATATCCATTTGGAGGAGAGTTGTCACCTCACAGGTTCGCATATTTTCAAATATTCATGACAAAACTATTAGTCTAATGCAGAGGTGGGACCACTCCACTCCATTTCCACTCCACGAGCTGCACTCCACTCCAACTCCACTCGCAGTCCGACTTCGGAGGGGGTTTGGAGTGGAGTGACATTTTGTGTTAGAGTCCGGAGTGATGTACAAGTGGAGTGCTGTTTTGTGCTTGAACTGGGATTGGACTTGGAGTTCAGACACATACTTGAGTGGGTGCGGGTTTAGAGTGTGAATGGACTGATTTACAAAAAAAAAACATATATTCTAATTTACATAATTTAAATGAAATAATACAAGTAAATGCACGTTCTATTATAACTTTTTTGTGATTATTTGTGTTTACATAATTAAAATTGACTTTGTATGTTGTAGAGCAAACTATGTGTGATCCACTCCACTCCTACTCCATCCTCCACTCCACTCGCAGTACGGGTTTGGAGCGGAGTGATTTTTTGTACTTCAGATCGGAGCGGAGTGGCAGTCGAGTGTTGTTTTATACCTGACACTGGAGTGGAGTGGAAGTGGAGTGCTATTTCTTACTTGAGAGTGGAGTGGGAGGGAGTGTTATTTTTGAGCTACTGCTGGAGTGGAGCGACTGTGATAAGTCCCACGTCTGATCTAATGTTAATCGAGACTATCTTTTCGTTGATTACGCGTCGAGAGACCATTTTTTCATCATTTTTTCTAGAATTTATTCAGAACTTCAATATGCACTGCAGAAACATTGCTTAGTTCCTATAGATGCCTGGAAAATAACGATCTAAAAATCGAAGCCATTGTTATGAGCACCAGCAAGTTTTATTCTATTAAACTATTATCCAATGCATTACATTTTTTCGCTTACGCTTTTTATTGTAGATGAAAGTATATATTATTTTGGTTAATTGCATGTGTGTTTTCCTCTTTTGCCGCCAGGTATATTTTCCATTTCATACAAAGAATGCTACATTCCACTTTTCCGGTATTTCATATTTATACCAGTTAAATACAGAAAAAATTCCCACAGTAATGTTCATCTATGCAATGTTAGTTAGTTATTATGTAGCTGTTTTTAAAAAGCTGTTAGTAAATAAAAGGTTTTGTTTACAAATCTCCATAAAATTCGTTTCATCTAGCAGGACTCTAGCTTCTGTTAAAACAGTGTTTCGTAGCCTGAAGCAGATATTCAAATAAATACGAAAAAATATTTTCTTTTGAATTGAAAATTATAGTTTCTAGACTGGGAATATGAAAAATAGTAGTAATACTGATATTTATTAGTAATAGAATTACAATAATTACAGCAAGGCGCTGTACGAAGTCAAATATTAACTCAAATCCTTTAGACTGCAATTCTTGTTGCTTCTAAAGGTGTAGCAGTTATAAATAATAGTTTACGGCAAAGAAAAGTCATCATACCACTGTGGCTGAATGGTGAACTACATGCAATAATTATAAATAATCAGTAAAAAAAATGTAACGAATTAATGCAATAAAAAGGGACACAGTTAACATGTTCACCCCGAGCGTTATCAACACTTGAGATTCCACTGGCAAAAGTGCCAACTCTCGATACATACAAATGCACGCGACTCTTTCTAAAATGTTTCATCAAGTTCAAACTTTATGACGCTGCGTCTTCCGAGCGTTTTCTTGTGAAGAGCTGCAAAAAAGTCGTGATGCAAAGTACGATACACGATGAAATCTGCGTCTCGACTCAATATTTGAAGAAGCATATCTGCATCGCGACTCAGAAATGGCGATTCTTTTAAAATGTTTCAGAACCTTCAAATTAAATAAGAATCATGACGCTGTGTCTTCGCAAGTGAATGTACAAGAAGAGTCGCGATGCAAAGTATGATACACGGCTAGAAACTGAGTCTTGGCACAAGTTGCATGCAGCAAAATGCATCGTGATTCTGCTCTGGTACAAGAAGATGCAAATCATCGCGATGCATGAGTCGCGACTCAAAAGTCTCCGTGTAACTCCGCCATTACACTCAATCTTCGTTGAACTTGCAATCATAATAGTGAACTAAGAACATGATGTGTGTATAATAATATAGTAACAGTATAGGTCTACAAGGAATTTAAATATTAAGTCATGTACTGGAATTGACATACCAAATGAGGAATGCGTTGAACATAAGAAGATAACAATGAATTTTCTTAAGTACATTTTTTGGGCGATTTATTTTGGTTCTTTTGGGCGATTTATTTTCTTATCCTTGGAAAGGGATTTGCGCTTTTGGGCTACTGCCGCGAATGCAGGGGACTGGATAGGGCCTCCTTCCTCCGAACTAGTAAAAATCTGAAAGAAAAGGAAAAGAAGAAAGAAAAAAAATGCGAAAATTCTTTAAGAATTTTTATAAATCCGATTAAGTAATGTGTCTTTTTGTTTTTAGATATTCATTATCACTCATTCGAATGTTTTAAACAGAAATTGTGTTGCAATCTCGGTTGCAATACATAACATGTATACATGAAAGAAACAACACTGAACGACGAAACATATGTACTTCGTCAAAGAAGCTAATAAACATTATTATTATTGTTGTTGTTGTTGTTTAAGTTTTCCGAAAAAGAAGAAAGTGAAGTGTGCAAATATGTATGATGCATGCCGTACGAGATATATGTTATTTTCTAGGGAGAAAATTATAGGCCTACTCAACTGTATTTGCTAAAATATTAATCATAGAAATTAACGCATGTTTTTTCGTGCAGCATTCCGATTGCCGCATGCAGAAGTTTCAGTCGATGGGACTATAATTATGTAGTCGTATACGATCGAAGTTTAATGTAGGACCAAAAATATAACAGTTCAGTCACAAAAATCTTTACTGGATCACAGTACAATAATAATAAGAGAGATTCAGTCTTCTCTGTGCAATGTTGAGACTAAGCATCAAAAATATCTATAAGCAATGATAATATGATATTGATAATATAAGCATTCAGCGTTGCTTATTATATTCGAGGAAAGGATTACATTATTTTCACAATCACTGGTGTGTGTTGCAGCAGACGTGCTTCAAGAATCGGGTTTGTGAAATATTGTGAAGTTTGAGGTTTCTGAATAATATAGAAAAAAGTAGAATTTGCACGGTTTGTTGCATTTTCAAAAATAAGTACTAACTTTATTAAGGGATTTTGGTACAAGGTTGCAGTTCAAAATTCGTGAAAATCTGCATGTTTTCAATCCAAAATGGCTTCAATGAGCAATAGTTTGAAAACAGAAAATCTTATCTAAGCCCTCAAATTTAATGCACTTTCTCTGAAACTTTAACTTAGCATCAGGGCCGGCTCTAGGCACGAGCAAACAAAGCAGCTGCTTTGGGCGGCACTTTCTTGGGGGCGGCATTTCCAGCTTTCTTTTTTTAATCCCGTAAAAATAAAAATTAAAATAAAAATATAATCCGAAACTAAAACGAAAGAAAATAACTTAATGGCGCAAAAAAATTATTTCCAATAGCGGTATTACCTATTTCCTTGCATTTAAAGATATATTAAATAATAATAATAATAATACATAATTTCATTCATTTTATGTACTACAAATGCTGGAAAAGTGGTATGCAATGTTAAACAAAAGTAAATTGTTAGTCTTTAAAACAATTAATTACTATTCATATTAGTTTAGTCATATAATATACGTGACGGGCGTGTGAATAGTATGTTGAATTGCTGATATACCGATATCTGAAGAAAGGGTATTCAGACGAAGGATTCAAGAATGTAATATGAAGCAGAAAAGCAAAAGGCTAATATATTTTGGACCTGTAATATTAGCAATGCAGGTCACGAACTCAGGGGCGGCACCCATCTGATATAAATATGGGAAAAACTTGAGAAAATTTCAAAGAAAACAAATTCTACTAAAACGGCGTATTGTTAACAAAATAACTGAAAAATCGGGCATTCTTCTCCTACAACTTCTCCATATCCTTAAATCCATCTGTACCTAAATTATGAAATCAGCGACTGTATCTGCACCCGAGCACAGTAACTTGTTCGACCTCAAAGGAAACAATAACATAAAATGGATACGACGCCGAGTATGGACAAATCATTCACCCGAAAGATACACATTTAAAATGAAAGGTCTCTTCAGATATTGCATACATTCACAAATTTTACACAGCGGAATGGTTTTAGCAATTGATAGCTTTGAATCTTTGATACACTCCATAAATACGTTTGAATTATTATATGGCACTGGGACCCAAAAATTTAGCTGTCAAAGAACGTCCTGTAGTTAACATATATTCGGTCCGGATATGCATTTCGTTCTCAGTGCGAAAAACAAGTGATATTCATTTATAGAATTACGATATCAATTATTTATTTATTTTCTTAGCATTATCGGAATTTGTGGAACCATATGACACCATTTTTTTTTCTTTTTTTTGTAAATAAACTCATTGCAGTGGAAACATTGTATTTTTATTCTAAATAACACCAGTTATTATGCAGTGACTTCGGGTCTTCGAGTAGAAGTTGTGCAAACTCATCTCAAGAAATATCGATTTAGCCATATTTTTCATTGAAAGCAAGGACGGGTCCAGAGGGGGGGGCAGAGAACGAGGGGACTGCCCTCATTTTTTTCAATCATTTTCATTACATAAAACTATAATTATTCTGAAAGATTACGTAAGGGTTTTGCGCAAAAACACGCGCACATTTTCGAACTCTCTTCGATGGGGAAATATCGCCCCAGATCAGTGATAATCGAAATACTCCCGAAAAGAAACAAGGGTTATAATATTCCTGATCTTGAATATTAGAAAGTGTTAATGACAGACAATGTATAGTTTCTTTTCCGACAATTTACCTATATATGCAATCATTTCTGCAATCATTTCTATATGCAATCATCATTTTTGCACTAAAATTCATGTTCATTTTTAAATGCTTCTCATTTTATTTCCTTGCTTGTGAATTCGAAAAATAGTGTCGATTCCTCTTGGGAATTTTAAGATATTCACTACTAGAAAAATATTTTTTCTTGCTATATCTTCTTAGCACTATTTGGCATTTTACCTTGTAGCTCCATAATATTACCAACATACAAAGATTACATCCATATACATTCCATGCAAATCACATTTTCCTGTAATGTTGTTTGCGATGAAATGTATTTTCCACACTTGTGTTTAGGTCTACCAATTAATTTTTTTGTATGTATATATTTCATTTCATTTAGGCCCTCAACATCCCTAAATTTTCATCCGCCTTTTATTGAAAGCCGGGCGTACCAGGAGCGTACAATGGTTTTGTTCACAGTTTATACAACGATATTGTTATTAAATATACTTTTCGATCGTTTAAAATTTCATATTTTCTTATACTTAAGTTCGGTGAGCTGGCATTATAAAGTGTGCTTATATGTCCTGTGCTTATCAATATTTTGATTCAACATGGATTATATAATAGTTCAACAATCCTCTCACCATGCATAATATGTGCTTATCAATAATTTTGGTTCAGCATATTAATATTATAATAACACCGCGATTTTGTTAAACAGATTGAAATTTTTTATTCGGAAACCTTTTATCTGTAAATAAAATGATTGTGAAAATGTAAAAAGCACAGCTATTGCAGAAAATTTAAAAAGAAGAAAATACATATTTTGGTGATTAAGGGGGGCGGCAAAAGAGTGGCTTGCTTTGGGCGGCACAAAACGTTGAGCCGGCCCTGCTTAGCATCAACCGTCACCTACGACTATATTAAGGAGGAGTTTTACAATATTAATGTATTTGCAGACGCATAAACTTTGATCGGCGCAGGAACCGATTTTTTTAAAGTTTTTGGGCTAATATACTGTTTCTGTCTTCTGATAAGATTTTCGTAAGCATTATTTTCTTTTTCTCCTCCTATTTTTCGCTTCTTTTTTTAAAACTTTATTAATTTATTTTTTTATTTTTTGCTGAGAGGTGGGTTTTTACCCGCAAACTCTGCCTTGTAGACGACCTTGTTTAGGCTGCATAATTTCTTCTTGCACAATGAAACGATATGCGATGATCATAACATAAAAAAAACACTGGTTTATTTTAAATTCAACTTTGCTTCAGATTACTGTATAAATGTTGTGATTGAATATAATAGACAAACCGCGCAAAGTTTGTGTTATCAGAGAAAGTGCATTAAATTCAATGCTGTTGATTAACTTTTTCATATTTATATACCTGCACATCACTTAAATTTGAAATTTTTGAAAATTTGAACTTTATCATTGGGCTGGCCTCGTTTTTAAAGTCTACAGCTCTCGCCTACGGAGAGTTCGTGATCACATGATTGTAGAGCTTGGAGGGTTCCTTTATGCTACTAAAAAACACCCATTTTCAAAGCATCACAGCAGCTCATGACTTTAGCACTACCAAATATACTAATTTTTGTACCTAGCATACTCTAAACAAACTGAAATTAATCTACAACAAATGCATAACAAAAAACACTAACCTGATGCAACTCAAAAATTATTTCCCGCCATAATTTGTTCAGTCGTCTGCTTCAAACTGTAGGCTCCGCCCACTCTACATAAAGAAAAAGTGGAGAGCATAATTGCCCTCCGGATTTTTACTGTAGGCTACAATTCGAACCCTTCATACTAAAAAAACGCGGAGGGGTTCATCCGGAGCTACACTGTAGACTTTAAAAACGAGGCCATTATCGGAAGTCGATTTAGAATACATTTTTTCAACTGTATGGGGCAAAGGGGGACCAAATATGTTTTGTGCTTAGGACACCTGAAGGTCTTAATCCGACCCTGGACATGCGTTAAGAAATGTCATTGGTATTTGATGGTCATCTATGGCACAAACTCCCGGAGATAGAGAAGATAGCAAAGCTAGAGTATAATCCATCTCCAGGTTGCCCAAAAATCCTTACGGTACTTGAAGTAATATTAGGGAAAAATAGTCAATTATTTTTTTTATTACGAATTCCTGTAAAACCATGTGAAAATTATTATTAATGGTAAATACATTAGGTACACAAAATCTATTCCCATTGGTCTAGCAAATGGAAAATGAAAAAAAAATCATTAAAACGACACATTGTGGACTAGAAAACGTAAAATATTTCGCCCTCGCTTCGATTACGCACAGTTTCCCTTTATTTTACAACTTCCCTTGTTTCCGACCACAGCTATAGCAGCTGCGTCTGCTTTTATGCTTCCGTATTAGTAACAGTGTGTATACACTATACAGTACGTTGTTCAATGTTAAAAAAAAATCCGTTGCGGAATATTAATGTAATAAACATTACCCCCCCCCCTTCGGGCGTCATTTGCACCCCCGCAGGTTTGGAAAATCCTAGTGCTAATATACTATGTTTGCGATGATATATGCACTAATACATATTTGCTTCGGGAAATTAGAGAAATAATCATCAATCGACGTAGAATCCGCAAGAACAAGCAGTCAATTTTTATATATATATATATAATATATATAATTTGCGTAGAAAGTATTAATAATTTATGGACTCGACTGCATTCGAGGAATTAAGCTAGGAGAATTATTAAAAATATAACCGGACTTACGTTAGTTACCTCTTGAATCGTGATAATATATTTAAAATTAAAGGGAAACGGAAGTTTTCAAACATCATAATGTAGTTTTGGAAGATTCGCAAAAAAAAATATATATATATATATATATCTGCCTTTTTTGCTACCTTTTAGACTATTTTAATACTTAATATAGAAGATACGAAACAGCGTCCCTTGTTGCGAGAGCCATCTGACAGGAGAGATTTCTCTAACTTATTTAAGAGCCAGTTTGCCCAGAGTAGCTTGATAAACGAATTCGTGACAGACTGAAAATGGGTTCGAATAACAAAACAATCAGAAATAATTCTGATCGAACACGAGTAGTTAGAACGTGTCCATTTCCATATTGATCGTATAGTCCGTACTGATAGTTCCATTTTCTCCCGCTGGTATCTCTAACAACAGAACTGATATTTTAGCCCCATCTATTTAAAATATGAAAACATGTAGTGAAACACTGCAAAGAGATTTAATTGAAGTTTTTTTTTGTTGTGAATCCACTCAGACTATGATGTTTGCAAACTTTAGTTGATTAGTTCTAGTTTAACAGGCACAAAGTACCGATTTGGAATCCACATCAGGAAACTAAATTTTGTATGTCATATATCCAGGAAATTCTTATCATTATAGGATTGTTTGGGATATATTGACTTGGGAAATATTCAGGATCATTACCGGGAACTTAAATTAAATTAAAACTGAGAGTACATTGAATATTTTAATAACTTCTTTACTAAACATAATGTGCCCTGCATGTGCAAACTACAAAGTACATGGATATATTACAAACTCTGATCCATTCTCACAGCGAAATTTAAAACCTGTAAAATTGTGAGTTTTTATTCAATAAAACGAGGAGGAATGTAGAAATTGAAATTCCTCCACTAGGTGACTGTTAAAACACATAAATTATCGTACAAAACTGGAGTGAATTAAGTTTTTTTTCACTTTTCTCATACAGGACATGCAATCCCAAAAATCCGCTTATGGTTCTTAAATTTGCGAATGTTTCTGATTACATAGACTGCAGGACAAAAATTAAAAATTTGATTCACTTTGCTTTGTGTGACATGTAGTGCCAGAATTTCAATTTTCACATCCTTTCTCGTTTTAATGAATAAAAACTTACAATTTTACTGGTTCTAAATGTCCTTGTGAGAATGCCTAGTTAGTCAAAACAATCTTATTGACGAAAATCCATAGCAGCATATACGCAATCCTTTATATTACTTCAAGAATGAAGCATAAAATATATTATAATGCATAATACATTTTAAATTCTTACAATGTCATATTCTTTGGTTGTACTATATTTTTCGACGTTATTAGTGCAATGATGGTAAAAGTAATTGGAAATAATGATATATTTACAAAATAAAATACATGTAAGCTTACCTCTTTAACCAGAAGCAGCGCTGATTCTCTGGCTGTCTCACAATATTGAATGTAGCAGTGTTGTTTAATACAAAGTCGTGTACGCTATTACGCTTGCCATTCAAAATGTGTGTATATTATAAGAAGCTGTCACGCCTGGTGTATCCAATTGATGTTTCTCTCTTAGCAGCATCAGCGTTTTCACGATAAGGATATCAGCATAACACATATAAAATTCGATAATGAGTTGATGACTGTTGGTCTGTTACGTTGTTATTATGACTTTGAAAGAAAGCAACATATTATTAGGTGTCATTTAGGAGAGGAGTGAAAATTTCCAACTGTAAAGGAAAACATAAGTAAAAATTAAAGGGAAAGAATGTAAGAAAAAGTATAAATTACCTAAAAAGTTCTATAAACTTTACATGTATCGGACTAAATAATGGAAAAAAATTAGCCCTCGGGCAAAGGTGATAATTAAGTATGCTACATTTTAACGACCACATCATCAACCTTTCTTCGGTTACAAATTATGTATTATGTAGCCTTGCACAGGGGTGGTTCCAAGAAGGGTTGAGAGGAATGCCGAGTTTTCTGTAGAAAGGTATACTTCATTAAAGTAAAAACAAAAACACTGCCTTAATTCTTCCATTTTGCCTTTATTTTTAAACACCGACCATGGTTTCAACTTTTAAAAAGTCATCCTCAAGGTCTACAAAAACTGAAGAAAAATCTTTCAGTAGGCCTACTACATATCGATATGTAGTACTGAAAGATTTTTCTTCAGTTTTTATAGACCTTGAGGATGACTTTTTAAAAGTTGAAACCATGGCCGGTGTTTAAAAATAAAGACAAAATGGAAGAATTAAGGCAGTGTTTTTGTTTTTACTGTAATGATAAAGTGTTTCTTCCGGACATTTTACAATTCATAGTGTTGTGAAAGGTACTTTAGTTTCAATACAGTGTTAATTTAATATCAAATAGTAAACCTTTTATATGCAAGGAAATTTATAGAATATACTTTGAAACATGGGAAGTTCTGGTCATTGTAAGGTTATCTGAGAACTGAGCACACAGAAAATGATTTTCTTTCGCGAAGTCGCCTTCGCTTTTCGGTTTGCGCCAATTTTGATGTTTTTCATTATGATAAATTGAACCCACAGCGTAGTTTGGAGAGTTCCAATTTTGATGTTTTCATTATGATAAATTGAACCCACAGCGTAGTTTGGAGAGTTCTAGCCAGTGGCGTAGCTACAAATTAGGGGGTCCGGAGGTGAGACTTGTGAAGTGGACCCACCTATTTCAAATATTTTTTTTTAATTTTTTTTTGTTCCGATAAAAATAGAGCACCGATAAATTTTTTATCAAAAACACATACAGATCATTGTACTTAAATAAAAAATAGTCGAACAAAACAATTATAAAAAAGCCTAACGTTTTCTGAAGTACGGACATATCTACTAATTTATTTGTTATTTATTTATTTGATACCATCAACAGGCATTGCCCAGTAACAGATAGTATAAAATTTAAAAATGTATAACACTACATACATACATATATACACAAAAATTTAAAATATAATAATAACAAAGCATGATACAAGAGTTTATAATAGAATAAAAAACAAAAATCTTGTAACAGCAGCTTGAAAAAATCTTCGATTTACACTTTTATACATAACATAGTTCAACTGGGATAGTGTGGGATAGTTCGGAGGTTAGGTAGGATTTAGAGTAAGAAAGTAGGTCGTAAGGGGATATGTCATATTGGTTACAAAGTTTTTGTGATTTATTTATTATGGAATTTGTTGGCGAGGAACGAGGAATAAGGAATGGTAGATTTGAACGAAGGCGCATGTCGGGTACTTTAAAGTTTATTTTATTTACTAATTCCGGCAACTGAACTTTATTACACAGAATATCCTGGAAAAAAGAAAGTGTTTTAATTTTTTGCAATTTTTCTATTGCAGTCATATCAAGCATATCACATAGTTCAGGATATAAGTTTCTGTGGTAAACAACATTATTTTTATAACATATTAATTTTAGAAATCCTTTCTGAACATACTCGACCTTTAACTGTAGTGATTTATTTGTATCAGGGTACCATAACGGAAGACAGTAGGTAATGTGTGATCTGACTAGGGCGTAATATAAAGTTTTTAATGACTCAATATTATGAATAAAGTGACAATGACGTTTCAAGAATCCCAAATTTCTGAATGCTTTTTTAATAATGTAATCTATGTGAGTGTCAAACTTAAAATTTTGTGATAAGATAACGCCGAGATCTTTCATAAACTGGACATTTTCTAATACGGAATTGTTTATGGGGTACGATGTTTCGATACGTTCGCGTTGAAACACTGAGAGGAGTTTATATTTCTCTGAATTTAAATTTAAATGCCATGTGTTGCACAATTTGGCAACAGCATCCAAGTCCGCTTGCAACAGAACAGTATCGTTGTAATTCGTGATGTCTTTGTAAATTTTACAGTCGTCTGCAAAGATTAATATTTGTGAGTGTTGCAAAACTAAGGGTATATCGTTAATATATACTAAAAATAAAAGCGGTCCTAATATTGACCCCTGTGGTACCCCAGAGCAGACAGAAGTAACATCTGATAGAGCATTCGAGAATTTTACTGACTCTGAACGCGACGTAAGATATTAATTCAATAGATTGTGTAATTTTCCCGAGATTCTATAAGAAGAGAGTTTGTGCAGGAGTAAGTTGTGGGGGACGGTGTCAAACGCCTTAGCGCAATCTGTATATAATATATCTGTTTGTATTTTTGTTGCATATTATCTGAGATGTAACTGAATAAGATGCTTAAATTAGTAAAAGTAGATTTATGCTGCATGAACCCATGTTGGTAAGATGAAATAAACGGGTTTAAGAATTGAGACATGTGTTTATGAATAATTTTTTCGAATATTTTAGAAAAGTTACTAAGTAGTGATATCGGACTATAGTTTTCTACCAAGGAATAATCGTTTTTTTTGTGCAATTCAGTTATGATGGAGTGCTTCCACGCTTTGGGATACACACTATCGTTAAGGGATTTTTTTTAAATATGAAATAGTGGATATGCCAAAATAGAAGCCATTTTCTGCAAAAATAGTCCGGGTATGCCGTCGGCGCCACAGGTTAATGTCTACCATGGAAAGCTCGTTTTGAATGTCCTCAATTGAAAAGTCAAATAGAGATAAATTGCAAGTGTTGGAAACCGGAATAGTAAAATCAGGAACATGCAGTGGTGGCTGCTGAAATGTCGATTCGAAAAATGAATTTAATTCATTAGCGATTAGAGTTTTGTCTGATGTCAGAGTGTTATTTATTAAGAATTGCTTGTTTCTGACTGATTTTTCTTTTTTGAGAGAATTAATATAGTTCCAAAAAAATTTTGGATTATTTACAAAAGACGATTCCACATTACCGTTTTGCCTACTTCTTTCTTTTGTGTAAAGAGATTTGAATTGTTTTCTGGCGTCTGAGTAGTTCTTGTAGTCAGAAACATCCCTGGTAGTTGAATATTCTTTACGTAGTTTGTTTTTTCGATGAGAAAGTGTGCGGAGTTGTTTTGAAAACCAATCTGGAAATTTAGATTCAGTGACTGTTTTAATTGGTACATGTTTATCGATGCAGGAATTAACAATATCATAAAGTTTTGACACAGCATCGTTAACGTCGTTATAATGAGTTATTACAGACCCATCAATATTCTTCAATTCATTCCTCATATCTTCCCATTTAGCTCGATACCAGCTTTTTTTAAATTTATCTTTAATTTGATTCAAGGTATTATCATTTGGAGAAATATTTGAATAAGAAATATGTAATTCTACGGGAAGGTGATCTGAAACGAATTTGTGTGGAGTGGAGTAATGTATGTCTGCTTTGAGCGGTGGGTGGGAAGTAAGAAATAAATCAAGAAAGTGGTTATTGCAAGTGGGCTTGTCAATCAGCTGAGATAAAGAATTTTCATAAATAATTTGAGAGAATAATTCGACAGTATTAATATTTGTTGTGTCATTTGTGGTTGATAATTTATATATGCTGGACCACAGTAAGGATGGGATGTTGAAGTCCCCGCATAAAATAACTGGGTCTTTAAACGAAGAACGTCTGCTTACATAGTCCAACGCGCATGTAAGAGATTTAATAGTTTCACTAGTTACGGGAGGTGGTAAGTAACAGCAGAGTAATGTAACTTTATTAAAACCGAGAAAGTGATAGATATCAATGCAGAGTAATTCAATGTTACAATTTGGAATACGAACACAGCTACTGGGAAATTTAGATTTGACAAAGACAATAACGCCCCCACCTCGTTTTGAATTATTCGCAACTTCGCATCGATCTAATCTATATATATTATAAATATTACTTTCGCCTGTAATTTCTGAATCTGAAATATTGCTGTTCAGCCACGTTTCTGTGAGACAAATTCAGTCATATTCGTTTTCAAGTGCCATAGAATGAATGACATTTAAGGAATTACAGATACTGCGGCAGTTTTGTACAAAAAATATCCCTGATGACCTACATTTCGTAACAATACTGGAAGGGGTTGAGGGAGGAGAGGGAAAGGAGGAAGAGGGTTTTTGAGTTTTCGTTTGTTTATCTGATTTTGAGATAAAATGGGGGGATTTTAAAGAAAGGAGGGGGGTTGTGGAATAATATTCCCGTTTTTTGGGCACAAAAAGGAAGTATACATTTCACTTAGCGCTGGGATACCGGTATGTTTGTTGGGGTGAATTTTGTCCCTTGTAAACATAGTAGGGTTGATCCAGTCGATGGGATTTACATAAGATACACCAAGTTCGACACAATTGAAGGATATAGAACTGTTTGCGTCACATAACAGTACAGGGTTTATTGATGGAGTCGGTAACATACCACACACTATAATAGACGCGTCAGGACTACTTTCACTAACAATATTTGTGAGCTTTAAAAGTTTCGTTGAGAGCTCAGAAGGTGAATCGTCATTTAGAAGGTTATTCATTCCTACTTGCAGAATAACCGTTAATGTTGTTTCTTTTTTTTCTCCTATTTTTTTTTTCTTTTTCACCTCTAGTCTCATGTGGTTGTTTTCGATCTGGACTGGGACAGGGTGACCATAATTTTTGAAGCAAAAAAGAGTACTTTACTCATATTACGCAATCAACGATTTAGTAATATGATTAGTGTCATATTTACAGGGGGGTTTGGGGTTAAATCCTCCCTCACACCAAACCAAAACTGACCACCCTCCCTTTTGATGCTCCTGCGAATACATACTGATTCGCCTTCCCTTCAGACCTTCAGTCAGTGGCGTATTTTGATTTGAAATTTGGGAGGGGTCTTCGTTAGTAGTTGAGCCCGGTTTCTCCTGATATGGGTGATAATGACGCTTGGACGGGGGGAAGGCTGTAAACAGGCGCGGATCCAGTCAGCGCTGACGGGGGGAGGGGAGACGAGCCTTCAAAGATAGTGACGTCGAAGGCCAAATTCGCCAAAGGCGAAAAAAATATTACGTTTTCTTTATGTTTTTTTTTTTTAATTTTATCTACAATTTTAGGAAATTTTTCGATTTATTTTTTTATCGTTTTACTTTCAACCTCCCTGGATCCGCACCTGCTATGGCTGTAAGATGTGTCACATTAATATTCCGGGAACGGAATATAACTTTCACTACGGTATTGCTATTGTGTACCCAATACAACAAAGCGCCAGGCCCCGTCTACATAAGCAAAAAAATTAAAGAAAATGTAGCCTAGGTTGCCCAAGCGCGGTGACGATGATTTTTTTTATTTTTAGTGGAAAATATGCAGTTGTGTTTGCATAATTTTTTCATTTTTCTACTTCTTAAAATTTTATTTCTTCGTTTTTTTCCTATGAAATTGCCCCACGACGGGGATGAGTGGTCTGACCCCCTACCCCTGATGTCGCCACCATCCGTTTTTACTTTTTTGTGCGGTTTTACTGTATAAAGTAATAAGTTTTCCACGAGCGAAGCGAAGGCGAAATTTTCTACGTACTTCGGGGCAAACTATGTAGTTTTAATGTGACTTTCTCTTTTTTTCTTATGTGATATTTTTGTGCTTTCGAAAAAATAGGTTTTTGGGGAGGGGTTCGAACCCCTAAAGGCCTAAGTCACCCCTTAAATACCCCACTACCATCTTTTCCACATCCTACTTTAATTTTCCAAACAGTGACGCCCACATTCTGAATTAATAAATAACGCGAATACGTGAACGTTCTTTACTCAACTGAAATCAAACACATTCTTTCCACTCCAAGTTTCTCTCTACCATCAAAGTATATATATAGGAATATGGTTACAAATTTAAAGTCTCTACTCTACTACTGCTTTCCCGTTTTCTGTCCTCTTCCTGCGCGAAAATGGATGCGCGTTCAGTTGAACTGTCTTCAATGAGTTCACTAAAATGATTTTTTTCTTTTTATAGCTTTTCTCAGAGTTCCAAATAACTGACGTCAACAGGTTATTGTGATTTTGTATGTTTGTGAACTGTATTAAAAAAGAGTACACATTGCCAAAATCATAAAAAAGAAAGAGTACAGCAATTCTGACTTTGAAAAGAGTACTGTACTCTTCAAAAGAGTACATATGGTCACCCTGGACTGGGACCAGGGGTTCCCCTAAACTAGGGTCTGGAGGGGGCCCGGAGGCGACCGCATCCTGTGCCTCACGGTAGCTACGCCACTTGTTCCAGCAGTACGCTGTATATTTTAATACCTGGGAAAAGGTTTCTGCTGAACATGCAGTATTGGTTGAAACTCACGTTAGGTTGAACATTACTCTGCGAACCAAAACGCATGGATTTTCTTTAAGAGAAAGGGAAATGCATTTTAAGCGAATCTGTATAAAACACTTCACAGGATACACGTATACGAAATACATAACGATTAAACAAATTTGGTATTTTTCACTTTGTACGATATAACTCTGCATAGTTCCTGATTGATAGAGATTCTCCGATTCATCGACTCATGAGTCATAGTACAATATAATTCATAGTTTGATAGTCTGGTCAATACCATTTTAAAGAAAGCCAGTAGATGTGTCAGTATGATCATTTTCCACTGATTGAATCACTGATATTACACCGCTAAAAGTTCTTTACACTTCGCTATAGTGCGTTCTCACATTACACATTGCGTCAATATTTGGTATCCCTCACAAAATTATTTACGAGACAGAATTAAGCAGGTACAGGCTCGCTTCATAAAAGATAAAACATTTATGCTATAAGTTAAAAAAAGACGGCATCTGATCGTTGAAATATGTTTCAATTAATATAATTTCTTCAAATCAACGTTATGAAATGTCATTGCTGAAGTTTCTGTTTCAACAGTTACCAGTGTTGGACTGGCTACGTAGGGGCCCAGGCGGGAAATCATTTCAGGGGGCCCACCAGCGCATATTTTTATATATAATTATATTAAAATGGTTATAAAACAAAATTTCATTGACAACTTGGGCCATTTCAAACAGGTAGACTCTAGAACTTAAAATTCAATCTACTTTATGAATTCCAAATGTAAAATATTTATTGTAGTTTTACACGTTTCATACAGGATATGTCGATAAAGTTGTATGATGTTACAAGCAGATACTAAGCTAATGGCAATTGAAAGATGTATTATAAAGTCGTCTGTAATTTGTGATAAGGTAAAGAAAGATAAATTTGTTCTAACGAGTAAGTAATATTTATTTTATGCCTACACTCAGTATAAATACAATTTGTTTTAAATAATGTATACACTCTGTACAGTAGCCTATGTAGATATTATTTGTAATAAGAAGAACAGAGAAAATATAATAATTATCTGTGAATCGTGAATGTGATTATAATTCGCAACAAAATATGATTTCATACATTTGTGATGCTTGGAAGACAGTACAATAAATTATTTCAACAAACATTTTTTTAAAAGTATATCAACGAAAGATTTATTATACACATAAAAGACTAACAATATTAATATATTTTAGGAAATTCACAATAAAATAATTACGAAAATATAAAAGTAAATTGATTCGGTACTAAAATTAACCACTATACTTCCACGATGGGAACTTTATATTAAGTACATTTATCCACAAAAGATATGTTTCATATTGATATTAACATTATATTAGCAATATCTACAATTTATTCAGTTGGCGTATGGTACAGTATTAGGGATTGCGTTAATGATATATCTTCGTAGTTCAGGTTTAGTGAATAATGTTCCACGTTTATCATCATTAAACTTTCCAGTAAACAAGGCCGTATATAAGGTGAGGGTTTTGGGAGTTCAAACTGCCCCCCCCCCAGCAATAAAAGAAAAGGGAAAAATTCGAAAATTTTGCAAAAATTTCTCTAAACTGGCGTAAAAATAAGATATTTTGACCTAAAAACCTAAGCAAATTCGGTACTCGCTCCGCTCGGGCTTTTGAACATATAAATTACTTCGAAAATTTCTGAAACCCTCACCAAAACCCTTCACTTGGCAAAATCGTATCTACCATTCTACGGCCTTGCCAGTAAATCTTGTCGAAACAAAAATCGAAAACGAGTTTTGATAATTTTCAATTTGGAGAATATCCTCTCGCATGTCACTTTGGTACAGGGTGAAGACAAGATATTATATACGTATAGGCACAGTAAAATAATATTGCTGTATGTGCTTTCATTAACGTTTAAAGTATACAGTAGTGAGTAGAGCATACCAGATTAATTAAATTCAATTAAATACGGTTTTAGCGTTTTACGGTTCCAGAATAAAAATGAATTTCTCAAATTTTCAGTTCACATTCTTAAAATCATTTCATACGGAGAAGCTATTTTTAGAAACTCGTGTATTCTACTTTGGTTATATTTTATATATAAAAACGTTAAACGTACGGTACAGTATATACACTGCAGTTTCATTATAGCCTGGTTCTTTTGTGAATGATGAACCCAGAGCAAAGTATTTCTTCCTAGGCGGCGGACCTCAAAAGGTTTTAATATGCGGCACAACTTGGCATTTTCCATTCCAGGATGAATAGAAACGTATTGCATTTTTACTATCAATTCAGATATATTAGATATTCAACTATTCCACTCATGACATAACCAGATCGCTTTGAAGTAATCTTCTTGTATGGCCCAGTCCACTTGTCATATTTACTTAGAGTGAGGCTGATGTGGGCCCCTCTTGAGATTTTTGTTTGAGTGGCTTCTCTGAATTATTTAGCTGCGTTTTTTTGTACTTTTACTTTGGGCCATATTTACTGTATCTGTCATGGGCCCCTCCCACAAGGAAAAATCTTTGATTATGGGTCCCTCCTGTATGGAATAATCTTTGATTATGGGCCCCTCCTGTATGCAATAATGTTTGATTATGGGCCCTACTAAATGGAATAATATTTGATCATGGGCCCCTCCTATATGGAAAATCTTTGATTATGGGCCCCTCCTACTGTATATGGAAAAATATTTGACTATGGGCCCCTCCTAACGGAAAAATAATTAAGTATGGGCCCCTCCTATATGGAACTTTTTTTGATTATGGGCCCCTCCTATATGGAAAAATCTTTGATTATGGGCCCCTCCTATATGGGAAAATCTTTGATTATGGACCCCCTTTTTTATTTTCATTGTTAACTGATTCTGTCTTTTCGTTATAATCTCTTATTTTTTTCAATCTAACTGTTTGGGGGGCCCCGAGCCAGAGGGCCCAGGCGGGGATTCCCGCCCTCCCGCCCGGCCCAGTCCGACACTGACAGTTACATAATTATAATTAAAGAGTTTATTACCAAAGTTAAACTTTTCACTCCAAGGATTCTGTCTGACAGTCTCGTCAATTGCTTTTCTTCTGTTTACCAAAATTAAAAAAAAGTATTATGGGCAAAGTCTGCATTATTTATGAAATTCAGGAACTGTGCAAATCCATATGCTTCGGTACTATATTTTTAATAATATCTTTATGCAGCGACATAATTAGTTCTAATATATTGATAGTGGGATGCGATATCCCAATTTTTTTAATCTCCACAGTAAATAATTGGTAGTTTGTAATAATTTCCTATTGTTAATTTATATTTTGAACCAATATGTAACCATACATAATTGAAAAATACAATACTTCTTCGTAGCAAAATTGATAAGGGAAGTCTAGTACGTGGTTTGTTACGAATTTTAATAACAATGATACATTAATTGCATATCAAGTTAGATTATATAGCTACAATGAACGTTAGTGTGAAATGACATTCATAGTTAGCAATCTGATTATTTCAACTCTTCCGTGACGTAAAACATGCAATCATTTTAGAAAAATAATCTACTTACTCGTGGTAACACATATTTTAAGAGTAAGGTAGATAGTACATACTCAACGACTCCATATCCTCCATCGACGTACTGAAATAGTGATGAATAGTTTTCAATTGAGGAATGCACGAATACTCTTGAGATGCACAAACAATATTGAAGTTTTGTAAACCTACTTTCCAGTGCATCATGAACAGATTTCATGTAAATAACTTCATTGTCAAGCTTGTGTTATTCTTAGAAACAAACATGAAAGAAATGGCCAACGGAAGAGGTGACTGCTGCATGCAGTTTAAAAATATGGGAGAAAATATTGGTCACTCAAATAAATCAATGCATTCAAAATCAAATATATACACAACAACAAATTTTATTAAGAATCAAGTGTATTCCAAATTACATATTCTAAAATAACTTATGTGCATAGTCGTTAGATTTTATTACATAACTTCAAAATCAGTATCGAGTACAATGCCAGGAATTAATAGAACAAACAAAAATTTTCGCATGCACACAATATTACGCATCATAATAGAGTCTATAAGTTCATCCTTCAAAGCCAAATACAAAATTATTTTTGTATTACATAAATACAGTTGTACATGTAGATCTAAAATTAGCAGAACTAATTTCATTGCTGTTTTAATACAGACATCTACATATTGTCAAGTACAGTTATTGGAAAAATATATGTTTGATAAAATCAAACTGACATAACTCTGCAAGTGAGGACTTCAATGACTGGCGTACCTTCCTCAAATTATCATTCATATTCGGGGATATTGTTAGAAACAGTGGATTCATTTTTTATTTATAATGAATTGACACATGTTTATAAATATTGCTTGAAGTATGAAATTCATTACCACATATTCTCCAACTATACTCATTACCACATAACAATAATAGGACCAAACATATCAAGAAAATACTGTCAGGGAAATTAGGAATAAATTAGGCATTTATTCAGATCGATCTATTTATATTTATTATGAATTACTGCATGTGCTTTGAGGTGAGACGCAGTACGAAATGTTTTACTGCATATTTCGCAACTATAAGATTTTTCACCTGTGTGTATTCTCATATGTGTTTTGAGATTGCTTAGTTGACTAAATGGTTTATCACATGTTAAACAAACATACGGTTTTACACCTGTGTGTATTCTCATATGTGTTTTGAGATAACCTACTTGATTAAATGCTTTATTACATGTTAGACACACATGCGGTTTCTCAGTTGTATGAGTTATCATGTGACTTTTAAGATTACTTGCAGAAGAAAACCTCTTATTACATGTATCACATACGTAAGGTTTATCTCCGGAGTGAAGACTCATATGTACCTTAAGAGCATATGACCAACCAAACCGTTTGTCACATACATTACAAATGAATGATTTTATACCTGCATTTGTATGCGATTTTATGTGGGTGTTAAGGCTACCTTTATTTCTGAAAGATTTGCTGCATAATCTACAAATATGTGGTTTATCACCTGTATGCAGTTGAGTGTGTCTCTTGAGTGCACCAGGTTGAGTAAACGTTTTGTTACATATTTTGCAGAGAAACGGTTTCTCTCCTGTGTGGATCACCATATGTCGTTTAAGGTTAGACAATTGACAAAATGGTTTATTACATACTGTACATTTATATGTTTTATCACTAGTATGAATTTTAAGATGCGTTCTAAGTGTGTCTGAGGTTTTGAAGGATTTCTCACATGTACTGCACGAAAATGGTTTCTCTCCGGTATGAGTTCGTCTATGGGCATTCAGCTCATTTAAAGCAAAAAATGATTTATTACACGCTTCGCAAATATAACATGGTTTAACACCAGTATTTGAATTTTCTCCAATATGGATTTTATTATGTGTCACAATACTACTCAACCGTGTAAATGATTTTTCACATATTTTACAAGAATATGGCCTTTCATTTGAATGAATTTTCAAGTGATTCTTGAGAATACACATTTGATTAAATGATTTATTTGTAAGTATTTTTATTTGTGACAATTCCGTGAACTCTCATATGTGATTTCAGATTCAATGAAGAACTATGTGTTTTCCCACAAAATGACTTGCTCTGTGAATGCATTTTAATTTTGTTTCAGTTGCAATAGACTATATATACCAAAGACTGAGTATTATTTACGATTTCTGATCATATATGAATATTTTCAAGCCCAGTAGACAGTACTTATTTATGCAAAACTGTTTGTTTACCAAAGTATGTTTGCTGTGTATAACCATTAATTATGTGATTGATTGCTAATCAGAATCATTCAATCAGATAAAACATAATTGAAGTGACTTGTTAAAACTTGTTTTCATCAGCCATGCAGTAAAAATATATAGAATTGTTTGCATTCGAAATAAATTAGCAGCATACAATTTTTTCAATTCTCAATTTCCTTAAAGTGTGTAATATTGAATGATTTACTAGACCAATTATTTTAAAATTACATAATTTGTTAGTGTATTTGAAATTAATTTGACATATTTCAAAAATCATCCTAATTTAAGATAACTTCACTAGACTGGGTTAGTACTAATTATGTGTACCCACAGCAGTTAATGGTGCATTATAATCACACTGATTTAGTCTTATATATAGCTACATATTACAATATATTATTGAATTGCCAAAGAAACATAACAGAAATATTAAAGATAACTTAATGTAATGACGACCATCACTTGCTAATTAATATTAGAAAATATTTATCTGTATTAAAATTCGACAATACTAAGCACGAGCAAGCAGGTCACTCAAGCTACAGTTATGATCACAGAATATCCAATCACCTTCCTTGGAATGAATTGTACATGGTGTATTCGTTCCTATTCTCTTCACAAGTCTAATAGATCCTGAAATGGAAAACAAAAATGACTGAAATATCTTATGAATATTAGCACTTTCGTCTGTCTGGATAAAGTCAAATCCTCCTAACATTGTTATGTGGTTATGGATAACAGTTTCTTTTCCTGATATTCTTATTATTCTTCTAAAAATTGTAGCTCAGTGAAGCGAACGAGTCAAGGGCTGAATGAAAAGATTGTAAATTTTATTTATAGTTTTCGACTGTTTATTTAGATGATATAGATTTTCATGACTGGGAAGTCGATGTGACATAATTATATGAATCGGTGCGTGGGTGTAGAAAATCTGCAAGGATGGGAAATGTGTTTGCCTCTCCTCCTCAACTATCATATTGTTCTAGCGATTTCATAGATTTTACCAGATTTTACCAACTTTTCTTATTAAGCACGGCTTTTGTGCAATTTTACTGAAATTCTTACGTATTTTTCTCCCTGTGCTTTTGCATATTTCGTGGTTATTCTGAACTTGAGCAACCTATTTATATATCTAAGAGATTTCCTTTCATCGGTTACTAAATTTAAAATGGTTTCTTAGCTTTTAGACTCAAAAGTAAATATTGGGCAACCACTACTACTAGAATAGAATATCATTAAATTAATATGGCAATGCAAATGGAATTTAATAGTTCACATTGCCCTCGTTTTTAAAGTCCGCAGTTTCTCTCCGAAGTGTCCGGATTGAACCCCTCCGCGTGTTTTAAGTACTGGAAGGTTCGAGTTGTAGCCTACAGTAAAAATCCGGAGTGCGATTTAGCTCTCCATCTTTTTCTATTGTAGACTTGTTGGAGAGTGGGCGGAGCCTACAGATTGAATCAGACGACTGAAAAGCTAAGGCGGGATATAATTTTTGAGTTGCGTCAGATTGGTGTTTTTTGTTATTCATTTGTTGTGGTTTAATTTCAGTCTGTTTAGACTAGACTAGGGACATAAATTGGTATATTTTGTACGGATAAAGTCTGTGACGCTTTGAAAATGGGTGTTTATTTAGTCAGCATGCAGGAACCCTCCAAGCTCTACAATCATGTGACCAGGAGGAACCCTTCGGTGTAGAGAGCTGTAGACTTTAAAAACGAGGCCTTTGCCATTTAAAACAAGGACAACTTTATAAGGATCCCTGGAACTACAGCAATAAATCTGCTTTTTCACAAATATTATTTTGAGAAAGCAGAGACGTAAACAACTATATAAATAATACATAGCGTAATTATGGTCGTTAACTGTAACTTTTGTTTTCCCAATCGATTAGTTTCGCCCGTCAAGTGACTTTTCAAGAAAGTGGAATTAAAACAATCCAGTTGTGGTTCTTAAAACTGGAATGATTGCCTGAACTACATCTGATTTAAATATATAACAGATGCATATCCTTGACTGAACACGTGAAATTTCGTTATGATAAAAACTTCATTTTTTACAGTTAACTGCTATTTGGACTTCCAGGCAATTTTATTGGCGTGACAGTGTTCATCAGTGGCGTATTTTGATTGGATATTTGGGAGAGGTTTTGCGTCAAGGGTCCGGTTTTGCTCGACGAGGGTGAAAACAATGTCCAACGGGAGGGGGGCTGTAAAATATGTTAAATTAATATTCCGGTAAAGCAAATATAAATTTCAATACAGTAATATTATTGCAGATTCAATACATTAAAACATTGAAGCAAGCCAGCAAAAAATAGATATAATGAAGGAAAACCATGTCCGAGCTCTCCGAGGGTAGCGAGCGTAAAAAAATGACGTTTTCAGTGCAAAATGGACAGCTTAATGCGAATTTTCAGAAAATTTAACCAAATTTTCTTATTTCTCTAACTTTTATGTCATTTTCCTTCTCAATTTTCCCAATACATTTGTCCGATGGGGGAAAGGAAGGGACGAGTTCCTTGACCTCTGCCCTGTGTTGGTGACACTCGAAGTTTCCGTCGGTACATTCCTCTGAATAAAAATAAAATTTGCCCAAGCGAAGCGAGGACGAAATTTTCAAATTTTTCAGATCAAAATATGCAGTTTAATTCGTTTTTTAGGTGTTTTTCCTATTTGATATTTTTGGTGCTTTCGGAGAGTCGGTTTGGGGGGTTGAACTCCTAACCCCCCTCCTTAAATACCTTCATAAAAGTCACAAAAGATTATGGTCAAATTTACAAGTGAAATCGATGAACAATTCGTAAGTTAAGCCGAAAAATATATTATATGCTATTTGTAGATCTGCTCTTTCACAATCAGTATAAATCGTGCCATTGAATTTAGGGCGCTAATACATTATTCAAAATACGTTATATAACCCCATACTACAATCCTCCCTCATATTTAGATGATACAAAAACAACTTTATAAAACATTTTCTTCTATTTTATCAAGATTAAAGAGTGGTAAAACACACTACTGCTGGATCCTACATGTACTTAAATATTGAGTATAATTATTAACAATAAAACTTTAACTTCCGTGTTCAGTTTGCTGTTGTGTGAAATTATTTAACATCAAATTCGAAGTTGAAGAGATGAACATCTGACTAAATATATCATTATAAAACAGCATTCGGTAAAAGGGAATATACTTCTGAAGTCAATATGGGGGGAGGGTGGGGGGCTGAACCAAGCATTCCCAAAGGCGCCAGAAAATGTTAATCCGACCCTGTGTAGTTATAAATAATAATTATATTTATGCTGAACATAGTTGTGTTAATTCACAAGTGTACTCACAAAAAAACTAATAATTTTACCGAAAACTGAAAACAGAGTAGGAACGGATCGAAAAGGAACGGATTTTCTCATTAAAAACACAACGTCAGTGGCAACAATTTTTCCGTTCCTATCCGATTAGATCCGATATAATGTGCTGCTGATTTTACTATTACGTAATTACGCTACTAACCTGAAATGTATTTATATTCTGGCAGATGTTATAATAAATTGATAATTATGTACCTGGGATTACCAACTGAACAAGGTTCTGATGAGGGATACTGTCTCATTTATTTCTTTTTAATTTCCTTTTATTTCTTATTGTTTTTCATTTTGGGGGACCATGTTGGTTCGAACCTTGGGAGTCCGCCCCTCCAGCCGTTAAATTGCGTCCATGTCTCTATATTACGCACTAACAGCATACACACACATCACAGTGGCATTTGAAAAATGCAAAATCAAAACATGAAAAAAATTAATTTGATGTTCAACTTCTTGGGAGTCACCAACCTACCGATGTAACGATTTATCGTTACTCCCAAATTTTGGGAAACTAACTACGTGTTTAAACAATAGTCAAGTTGCATAACATAATTTCTCAAGAATATACGACGTACATTGTTGCTGAGATTAGTATATCTTCCTTTATAAATAATTAAAAGTTACACGCAAGGGAAATATAACTCCGCAGTATACAT
>JAQFYR010000007.1:0-25379 GCA_034694985.1 Campodea silvestrii
CGTCAAAAGTAAAAAAAAAATTGTCCGCACAAATTATGAACAGCCCCTAACCATAAAATAACTCCCTTGGAAAATATTAATGCTTAATGAAAACGGACACAATATATTATAACCCTGCTCTGAATAAGTGAGTTTCATACAAACTGTAGATTCTCACCAATTACGTCAGAACCAGGCCAGACAGGGGGACCGCATCCCGGGCCCCCGAATGTATGGGGCCTCCAAGCAGGAGAATAAAAAGTAAAATTATACAAAAGATATAAACATTTGCGCAATTTCTCTTGAAATTGCGTAAAAGAGAATTTTATCTTTCATTTACAGATCCGTTTAAGCAGAATGAAATGAGGTTTTGACGCTATTGATATTTCTTTTATTTTACTACCCGAGCCCGAGATCGTGGGATCAGGGATACCTTTCTAACACTTGTAAGCATGTTTTATAATTTCGCCCTCGCTTCGCTCAAGGCATATTTCTGCTCCTATTTACGCGTTACAGTTCGAACTAGAAACACTATTGACCTTCACATTACTTTAAATTACACTGTTGATAAAGATGCAGGGCCCATGCAGTGCAACGTAGCCCCGGGCCCTAAAATTTCTTAACAAGCCCCTGCTTTGAACGGATCGTAAAAGAATGGAATAAAAACCAATAAAAATAATACATACATTGGTTTGGTTAAGATGGGAGTTACTTCACACTTTACAGACTACGTCGGAAAGAAAAAGCATCACCCAGCATTTTAAAAGTTAACCCAATGCTTGTTACTGCCTGCCCACTATATATTCTATTAACCCTGCGTTACTGGTTATAATTTTCCTTGGAGTATGCGGGTGGCGTAGTATGCAGGTAGCGATCGAAATACATTTGGTATTGTCGAGCATTTTGGTTTTAATTCATTTACAAACATTTGCAGCACTTCTTCACTCTAGAAGTTAAAATATGAATCGTCAGAACATACTGATATAGTAACATCACACAGCCTGCAGCCACAAACCTAATATGTTCTCACCCCCGCTCTGTCCCCTCGTATAGGTCAGGTCATTCTCTCCCTCACACTATCACAATGACATTTGAACTCTCATCCAATCTCATAACGCACCTGGTCCTCGTTTATTACATATAGAGACAAAAAAATACTCATGTGACCAACGCCCATATTTTTCCGTCATAAAGAAAATAAATTTGAAGAACATTTTCTTACGCTTCAATCCATGCACAAATCTTCAGTGGCACGCGCTCAACTTGCACATACCGTGAAGGAGATTTGAGTTTGTAAGGAGCAACAGCACGCAAATGTTAAAACAAGTTCTGGAGATGATGCGGATGGGACAGACTGAGATCTCGGAAAAGAAGGAGCAATAAATGTTTATTGGACGGTGTATGATTTGGTTTTATTTTAATAGGGTTGTTATTTTCATGGTTTTAAGATTTGGTTAATAATGTCTTGTTTTTGAACCGGTGATACGATAATTATAATGTTGGTTTTTTGTAATCCCTAACGATTAGGCCTATTTGGTTGCAGAACTTATATAAATGTTTGCTCTTTCCCTAATTACTCTATGTGTCCTTAACAAATTTAATGACAAAAATAGTGGTTTCATCCCAAATAAGGATGTTTTTTTTGTCTCAAATATAAAGGAAAGGTCAGTTACCAAGAATGAAAAGTATTGGTATGTTACTGGATATGCTACTGTGTTGATTAAATGCAGAAGTGTTTGTTTATGATTTCCGCGTTTGATCTGCTGACTGAAATTCTGAATGCTTAGTGATTGATCACAGAATGGATTACGTGGACTTGCATGCCATCTTGATACTTTCACGTCAGCAAATTAAAAGTGAATTGATGTAAAATGAGAAGCAAATTCAAACTAAGAGATTCATTAAAAACAACTAGTAGTTAAATAAACTATCACAGCAACAGTAACAGGTTCCTTAAAATTTATTTGATTTTTAATTCTATTCTTGTAAAGTTATTAACGACTGCAACTTAGTTCGTTTAATTTCCTATTAACGAAACCAAAGTACTTTTGTCTTTCTGGAAATTATAGTCTACCCAACTTTCGATACTAAAAAGCTGACAGACTAAATCCGAACAAATTCCCCTGAAAATCATACTTCCTAACTAACACGTACCAAAAACCCAGCATATTTTTATTCACAAATCTAAGCCTCAGAAAAAAAACTCAATCTAATTTGCTAACACAAAAAGTAACAAAAACACTTGTAAAATGCAACAATTACCCCAAGCTCATTATTATTATCCCCGCACCCTCTCTCCATCCCCCCCCCCATTCTACCCCGCTGTTCACTTTACAAAAGAGATACTCTCTGAGAACCACACTAGAACAAACAATATGTTTTGTTATTAATTGAAAATAAAAGCAATGGACTTTTTGTTCTCACAGTAATAGAGATGGCGGACCACAAAAGATAAAGTAACTGTCATTCATTATTTGTACAAGTAAATGAGAACGCAGTCAGTCAAATGGCATAGGAGGGGTTGTGACCCCTGTAAACTTTAGTGTTGTGTAATGCACGTATGAGCTGTCGTATTGCGTCAAATGGACAGAAGTAGAGGACATACCGAAAAATTTGGTTTAAATGGCTTTTGGGATCCCCGCCTGGACGTTTAGGGAGTTGCTGGGTCTTGTGTGACAACAAACAGTACAGTGCTAAGTTGGTACAATCCTGAGATTTTCTTTCTTTCAAATAACGGTACCAGTTTAAATCTCATTTAGACTAGAAAAACATACTTTGTTTATTTTAAAGAAATAGTACACAAATGAATCAATTGGATTATTGGAGTGTACTTATATCTGTTTCATTTAAAGTGGTGAGGATACAAGAACTTATTTCAACAAATGAATGAAAGTTTTGCCAGACAATCTTGAAACGCAGATTATTATTCTTTCAACTGTTGTGCCAATATGACGATTTCCTAAATGAAGTGTAAAATAAAATAATCAGAAGTCGACAATAACAAAAGTAAATTTTGCTGGTGAAAATGTACGACAAAAAATCATTTTAATTATAAAATCAATCAGAGCCCTATTTTCTTCATTTTCGGAATTTCTCAAACTCAATTTGGGATGAGAGCAAAACTGGTGTGTAAAATTTTGTTACATTATTTTGAAAATGAGAAAAAAAGCAATGACCAATAACACAACTACTAAATTACTCTTCATGCATTGGTATTGCAGAACTTCAAAAAAAGAAAGAAACATTGCAAACGTAACACTTTTCACTCTAAAATCAGGAAAATGTATGATAAATTAATTACTAATTTATTTCATATTTAACAAAACATTCTCACTTCTTAAAAGAAAAAAAAGAAAAAACAGGCAGCAGGCCTATTTCACCTCTGATTTAATTTAGAAACAAAATTGAAACATAATCCATTTCTCGGTAATGCTGAAACTTCTCTGTTCATAATCGCTCGGGGTTGATGAATAACGGATTCTATATTAAGTTTTCAACGAAGAATAACGGCTTCTATTTTAAGTTTTCAATAATATTTGTCAATTTCTAATTCTATTGCAACTGTTGTACACCCATTGTATGCTATCAAAATGATCAATAGCCACAATGGCCAATTTTCACTGTTCCTTACAGGGAGCCAAAAACGCAAATTCATGTATTATGATTAAAACACTTATTTTATTCGTAGTGTTTCTTCTTCTTTTTTTATTTTATAACAAGTATTTTATGCATCTATATTTTCCCTTCTTTGAATATACCACAGTAAAGAATAAAAAGAAAATAAAAAAATCTTGCTAGAACCTGTTCTAATACAAGTTTGTCTGGCACAAAGGATGAATGGAAGATACAAAATCGTCTTTTTTGTCTTCTTTTTTTATTCTTCCCTTTCATATCGTGTGCTTTATGTATTGCATGTTTATGAAGAGTGTCAGCAGCCAAATTACATTTCGATATTATCATCCTTCAATCATTAAAATAGAAAAGCACACTTTTTTAAACATTGCACCTTTTTTTAATAATATTCGTATATTTTATTAATATAAAATAAATCACAAAACTGAATAGTTGTATATTAATAATACTGTATGCCTCGTGTATGATATATAACTGGTGTGTTGATTTCATATTGATAGGCAAGCTGTCGTAAAGTTTTTTTCTAGCAAATTTCGAAATTATAATAATTTTCTCTATTTGTAAATTAAGGTTTGTTATCAACACTCAACAGACATCATTAATTACATTAGTTAAACAACAATTTAAGACAAAGACATTTTTCTTAGTCAATCGTAGAATACTCGTATCTTTTAGACTGTGCAAATTTTATTTGCTTCTATATATGGTGTTGTAGTGAAGAAAAATTTGACTTTTCCGTGGTGTAGTGGTCTGCACGATTGGGGCTAAACCGAGAAGTGCCGTGTTCAATTCCCGCTGGAGAACAAAATTTTTTTTTTGTCTTAAATTGTTGTTTAATTAATGTAATAATGCCTGTTAACAACAAACCTTAATTTATTTCTCTATTTGATTCACACATAGCCAATTTCCAGTTGTTATTGAATTATTTTAATGACATTTTAGTACTATTGTTAGGAAAATAAAGAAAACCGACGAAGTTTCGGATTGCTGTATTGTTGGTTGATTGAGAATTGTATATACGTATGATACTGTTATATAAAAATTAATGACCACGCCAGGACTGTTTATAACAGTGGCGTACGCAGGATGTGTTCAAGGGGGGGGGTTATGGTAAAATATAACTTAATTCCCGAGCGCAGCGAGGGTGAAATTTTTTTACGTTCTTTAGTCAAAATCTGCTGATTTAAAGGATTTTTTTTAGATTTCTTATTTTTTTACTTATCTTTCTTCCTATTTTTACTTCTACATGGCAAAAGATAGCTGAAATATACATCAAATCATGAAATTTATGAAAAGACCTGTATGAAATGATCCCCGAGCGAAGCGAGGGCGAATTTTTTTACGTTTTTAAAGCAAAATGTGCAGAATTATGACATAGTTGATGTCTTCCATGGGGGGGGGTTAACCCCCGTAACCCCCCCTTGCGTACGCCACTGAAGGGAGGGGTTTTGGTGGGACGAGTGTCATAAAATTTTCCAGTAATTTTTACATGAAAAAGCCCGACTGGAGCGAGAGCCGATTTTTTTTAGAATTTTTAGGTAAATTATGCTATTTTTGCGCCCATTTAGAGAAATTTTTGCAAAGTTTTCCCAATTTTTCCTTTTCTTTTATTTTTTCGCCAAGGGAGGGGGGTTGAACTCCCCCCTATGTACGGCCTTATTCGACAGTATGCCAATCGAGCTTCGAGTAAAAACTATTAACTGATTATTCGAATGTTTTACCAGGTAACGTCATTTTTCCAGAAATGTCATGAAAATATAAAAATAATAAAATATTATTATTATAAACAAATACTGTGCACAAATAAGTCATGAAAAATGTTATTTTTTTCATTTTCAAATAAACCTTATTTACAAATATAGGCTATGATTTTGGCTAATCTGAGTAGTGTATGAAGCCTGATAAGTAGTGCTCTCTACGAATATTCGAAAACTTTCGAATATCCCGGCGAATATTTATTTTTTTCGAATTTAACATCTGTCAATTTTTAAGATTTTTCGACGGAGCAAAAAGACGATCTATAGAAAACATCTGAATTGTCTAAAGTAACTTCGTTTCACGAAAATCCGTTTACTGCAAGGCCGTATATGACAAAAAGGGTGGTCATCTTTTGGAAGGAACCCAAAATGAATTGTTTTTTTCATGGGCGAAATATTTTTTGGCATAGACGGCCTTGTAGTGAACGGATTTTCGTGAAACAAAGTTTTTTAGACCAATCAGATGTTTTCTATGGATCGCCGTTTTGTTTCGTCTAAATATCTTAAAAACTGACGGAGATATTAAATTCTAAAAAAAAATCTTTTATCGGTAAATTTTCGAATATTCGGTCCAAAAAAATCGAATATTCGAATAGCAAAATATTCGAAATTTGAGAGCACTACTGATAAGCAACATAAATAATATAAATTTATCCAATGGTCAGTATAGTGTTGTAAAGAAAAATGTTTTTATTAAGCCATATCTTTTATTGAAAAAAAAAAAAAAAAAACTTTTTTTCACATTTGTCACATATTTTCCTAGTAATACCAAAAAATACATTTCATATTTTAGAACTTCAAGGAATTCTAAACCTTGCCTAGTTAATGAATAATATGTTCCTGTGAATAAACTGAAATGACATTGTTTGAAATGCTTGTTTCCATTTTGATTCAGGAATTAAATTCTGGTTATAATGTCCTAGATAATACAGGTACACACAGAAGTTTTGTTGAAGTTGGTTGGATAGGTAGCTGCCTGATTTGGGTAGATTCCAAAGGTCCTGTTCTCTACATCTCATCAAAACAGAGGACAATGCTCCATTGGTCAAGACAAAATAGTGGAAATAAAAACAGTGGAGCGACTTTCAACAAAGTTGGAGATAAATAGTCTTAGTTACTCTTTAGATTTGTTCATTGTTATTTGATTTTTTATACGCTGATTAATAATTAATTTATTACTGTTAGTATAATTAGAAAATTACCATTTTATTTTTATATTTAACTAATAACAATAACAGAACATGAGAATGTCAATTGTTTACGTCAGTGTCCTGGAAAGTCCTTACCAGTAGGTTAAGCTTTTAATTCTGGGGGGAAATAGGAGCTATCACCCACTCCCCTTGATGGAAGAAATAGAGAAGAAAATAAAGTAAAGTCACAACTGAAAAGTCACACCTTTATTCTTCTATTATTTTTTACTTCCACTGTTTTGTCGAGCATAGCAACTGTTTTGTCGCACACCATTTTAAAATTAAATCCATTTCATCAAAAATTCTGGAAATGAAATACCAATGAATATATTTTATTTAAATAATGAAGTCTGTAATGTACAAAGATATTAAACAACAAATACACACAATACAGGCATAGTTGCTATAAATTAAAGAAAAAAAATAATTTAAGACAATTAAAAACCTGTGTTCGATTTTTACCAGTGTATGATTTTTTCATTGAACATTGTAAATTATTCTAGTTATTGCAATGATGCCTGTATTGTGTGTAGCGTATTTGTTGTTTAATAAGCATATATATTAACGATGAGTTTGAATAATTGAAAAAAAAAATATATTAATGATGAGTTTGAAGAATTGAAAAAAAATTAAGGGCTCGAGCAAATAAAAGTAGGCTATGTAAAAGCTCGGTAACTTCTTCAAAACTTTCACCTATTTTTAATAATTAACACTTTAACACAATCATATCCTGGAAACTTACCGAAACACAAGACTGAATTTCTGGAATTTCTTGAAGTACTGCCTAAAAGGCTAACGTTAAAGTCTTTTAAACTATTTTTACTTACTTTCACCCAAATAAAATATATTGGTACATTAAAATGAAAGTAGTGTGAACTTTGCCATATTACTTAAGTTTTAACAGTTACATACTTTCATATTAATAGTAAATAAGGCAACATATGAAAGTAGGAGCAATTTTTGCCAATCATAATAGACTTTAATGTTAACCTTTCGTCCATTGAGAACTCATCAGTTAGGCTTCACTTCAAAAAATTACATCAAAGATGAACAGTAGGGGGCTAATTGAAATGTGTAGCTTTTTTTAAGAATAATGATACCAGTAAAAAATAAGAACTTGTCATTTAAGTACATAATACAAAGGAAGCATTTTTAAAGAACAAATTTATTAGTGAGAGCCTAAGAGAGTTGGACGACAAATATGATGACACTTTTAATTCAATTGTATAAAAGTCAATACCCTACATTTTTTATATCTACATGAAAAGAAATATTCATTATACAAACAGAAAATTAAAGATAAAGAGTGTTAATATAATTATGATTAGCCTACAATCTGTAAAAAAGAATTTGAAATATCATTACTGAATATAGAAACTTAATAAAGAGAAAAGAATAACTTAGAATATTTTTAACTTACAACATGAAAACAGAGAATTAAGATTATTAGCCTAGCCTACAACCTGAAAAAGAAGTATTAATGAAAGTAGTAAACTAAACATTATTCTATATTTACATACATGGATCGAAAAACCTGAGCTGAAAAGAATCTTATACTCTATTTACATGTGAAGTATTAGAAAACCTGAAAAAAAAATCAGCTTTAGCGAAGAGGGTAACCTAGGCATGACTAAAACTTGAAATAAATAATACTTGAAATTATGCACATGGACCTGCAACATGAACAACTATACCGGTATACAACTAATTAACTATTATCATTTTTGTTATCAAAATCAAACTATGACATTGTGTTCTATTTTCAAGTCATGTTGCTTCTGCAGTACTTATACTATTTACAAAATTTCTTAAAACTTATAAGAAAAATGTTTGTTTTGTACCCTACTCATTCAAAGAAACTATTTATTTGAGCTGTTATATTGCACTTTTAAGAGACGGAACATCGGTATCACGTACAAGGAGTCGAACCGTAATTTTTTTCGGTTACGTTATGGTTTTCGGTTCAGATTTCATTTCGGTTTCGTTGCGGTTTTCAACTTTTTATTTATTTCGGTTACAGTTACCGGTTTCGAACCGGTTAAAACCGGTTTTGAAGTTTTAAAAAAAATCTAATATATACAATATTTTGTCAATTATCGCTGAAATTCTTTGTTTAGTTATTCACATAATTTTCTCTTTGAAACCAGTAAACCACAAAGAATAGGTAAATTTATATAAATTATTTTTCCATGAAATTATAATAAAATCTTATAATTAATCAGATCTTGTAAATTTTTCGCTGTGAGATTTGTTCTCAGTTCTCACCAGATGCAAAATGAACATTTTACAGTATTTTACTGAACCGAAATAAAACCGGTAACCTTTATTTATTATTTCGGTTTTGTTACGGTTTACGGTTCATGGAAAAAAAATTGAAAACGGTTCCGGTTTCGTTCCGGTTCGACTCCTTGATCATGTTTAATGTCTACAAACGACAACAGAGCTGAAAAGAAATGTTTCATATTTGTACCATATGTATTCAACAATTCAACTTTTAAAATAATGTACTAAATCACAGGAATATTAAATCACAGAGTGGACCTTTTTTTAAGATATTCTGATTTCTTATCAAAATAATAATAGTTACAAATATTTTTTCGTTATTCGAATAGCAGCTATGCGATCGAATACTCAAATATTCTAGGTATGGATCAAAGCACAAGAAACTACAGAAATAAAGGGAAGAAGAAACTAATGAACCAACAAATAAGAACAAGTTAAAATCAGTAGGTATACACCTCTAAAATTATATTTGAGTGTTTAAAGAATTTAAATTTTTAATAAAATATATTTAAAATAAGTTACAATCAGTTTATTACTTTTATCTACTAATTAAATAGGTGTAATACTTTTAAATTTTTAGATGAAGCACCGTCTCTTCAAAAGGTATAATTTAGCCAAAAAATAATTGGAAAAAATGACCCCGTTAATATTTCTAAGTTTAATATTAAAGTGCTTGAAGTAATGTAGACCTGGAAAAAATTAGAAGGATAAGAAATTGGCTTATCTGCAACTTCTTGACAACTCCTCCATCTGTTAGAGCCACTGTGGTTGGTGGGTCTTTCAGGCAGTATCTCTTCCCTTTGCACTGTGAATGTCCAGTCTCATATCATTATTTTGGGGGCATGTACACTGCACATGGTGACTTTCGAGGTATGAAGGACCTTTCTCTTTGTCAGCATTTTTCTAGTCATCTCTCAGCAGTTGTGTACGACAAAGTTTGCGGAGCTTTGGAAAGATCTGGTTGGTGTGCAAAAATAATCTTGGGAGTAAAGAATGGTTTAAGCTGTGGTTCATAGGCCAGTGGGTCAACAACTAATAGTTTGGAGTTTACCACAGTTACAGTACTCATTCCTTACTTACTTTTTTTGTAGTCAGGCAAAAAATAATACCATATTTTTAACTTACATTCATAACTATAATTTAAAGCAAAAAATGTTATTTATTATATGGTACTTGAATAAAACGAGTATATTAGCCCATGTGGGTGAACTTCTAAAACCTTCACAAATTTAACTATAAAAACATGTTTCTCGATAGGATCATAATTTCCCCTTATATAGTGTATTTACAAAAGTGACAGCAACTACAAGAAGACTAAATTTATTTTGTACTTATTTTGACCCTGTGATAATGTATGTAGGCTACATAAATGGAGTTAATTTTTTTTCATATTTACATTAACTGACTAGATTTTGTACTTCAGTAATACAGGATTATTCATAACATAATATTTACACTAACAAATCTAAAAAATTACTGAAATTGAAGCATTCTTTTTATACGAAAATCAATGACACAGTGCTGAAATATTGCAACAGAAACAGGGGCGTAGCGACCTTTGTATGGGTCCTGGAGCGAACTTTTCAAACCGGGCCCCATATATACACATCATTATTATGGTTATATAAAAATATCCGGTCCCCTTCACTCTTTTCGTAATTTACATAATTTATTTTTGACAAAAAAAAATCTTGGACATAAAACATAAAGTAATTCTAATTACGTAAAAAAAATATTTGCACCTTTTTTAAAAAAAAATAATTTTGGAACAAAAAAAATCTTGAACATAAAAACATAAAGTAATTCTAATTTTTAAAGTAAACAGAGTAATTTTTTACACATTAAAAAAAATGGCAGAAAAGTGATTGGGATTTGGGAAAGCATTTTACAGGCCCTTTTTTCAAAATGTTAAAAACTGAGCCCCTTAAATTTTTTAAGACAAAAAATTGGATCTGGGTGACTGTCAATGACGCTAACTTTGATGCGTTAAAGATTTATATTAATAGTTTAAATGTTTAATACAGGACGGTATTAACAAAGATTTTCGTCTTTTTTGTCTTTCTTTTTTCTTCTTCCTTTTTTTCTTAGTGGGCCCCCTAACGGCCTGGGCCCTGTCGCGGTCGAGCCACTCGCGCCATTGCCGCTACGCCCCTGAACAGAAATGTCACAATCATGAGAATATGCATGTCACTGTACAAGGTCAAAATCAGGCAATAAGTCATAATCAGGAAATAAGTCAGTCAGGAAATAAGTCATTTATCAGGAAAGTGAATAATCTGCATAATTATACGCATGAATTCTATTGCTGGTACACGCTTGTCTTATCCAACAGCAGTTATTGTAATTTCGGACATCTCCACATTTTCTTCTTCACTTCAGATATTGCCACATTCACACATACACAATGGTACCACTGATCACATTGTCCGCAACAAACCCAATCACCTGGACGTTGTTTATTATTCTTCCCACATATGAAGCAATTTTCGTGATCCAACTGTTCCTTTCTTTTTAAACAATTACCAACAATAACTTCATAAATATGTTTCCTGTAATTCACAGATGAAAATGTAGTTAACTGGTGATTTTTAAATCTTTCTTCTGTGTAATAGCAAACGTGAACACCACAATTCTTGGAGTCATTTTGAAGAGGATGATTAGGAAACTGAAGTTGCACTGGCAGAGCAATGACCAAATATTTTTCAATGACTGACTTAGCTTTGCCGTAGAATTGGAGTACACTATTGTCACAACTTCTATCAGGCTCTTTCAATGGGTCATAATATTCTGTAGTTCCATCAACTAGTGAATAAATAAATAGCACCCAATGATTTCCACCTTTGTTCCAAAGTATCACAATATATTGAACACTTCCTTTCTGATTTGTCCAGAAGTTGCAAGTATTTTCCTCCTTATCTATTAACCGGGAAGTACAGGCATCAACCAACAAAACACCTTCAGTCTTTCTGATCACTTTAAGCATGAATGCCTCAACTACAGTATCACATAACCAACCCTCAACAAATCCCTTTTCAGTTGTTAACAATTCCTTATCTTCATAACTCAGGTGTTCTTCCAATGTTTTCAAATTCGACAGGGATATTGACACTTTCAAACAGGAGTTGAGGTTTCTCAATTTCAACTGTAGAATCGGGCGTGTTCGAGGAACAACAAAGTTCACAGATGGTGTAAATGACTGATACCGTAGAGGTGTTGCATCTTGAAGCATTATGCCCTTCTTTATAATTATTTGCTCAGCTTTGTCTGGTTTCTTCATACTTTTATTTGTGGTCTTCTTTGTTTTCTTTGACATTGGGTAGTCCTCTTGTTTCTTGAGTTTTTCATTTCCGTAGATAACTGATGTCGCCTTCATAGCTGCCAGCGAATCACTTCCAACACCAGCCTTATGTTGCACTAAGAACTTTTCTCCAAAAATAGTTGCATGTTTTATTTCATCATCAGTCAGTTCTCCTTGCTGACCAAGCTTGATTATCGAAGAAAACGTTTGTAGCATTTTCGCAATGAGCCGATCTTGTTTTTGCACAGCTGCAACACTTGATTTCATTCCTTCTGGTGTAGAAACAAATTTTGGCTCTTCACACTCATCCACGTGATGTATTATCTTAAACATATCAGCTTGTGCTTCACTGCGCATCTCCAAAGCATGAACTTTGTGGATGTGCTTACACAAAATAGATATGTCACCACAATTGCAATGGTACATGTGTGAGCACAAACCAGGACAAGAAATATGTGTACAGCGTTGAAAGCAGAAATCACTTGTGCAATCACCAATAAATCTGAGCAGGTAGATGTTCTTTCTATTTGATTGAGCTATAACAGTCCACAGCTTGCCCTTTTCAATGCAAGTCACATCATCATCACTAATAGCTACACCGTTTACATGTCGAACACTAGAAATTCTTGATGCTTTACATGGTCCTTCATTCTTTGAATATTCCGTTCTGCGGAAGTGTGTAATGTACATATCAATCTCAATACCAAGCAATATTGTAACTAGATCATCTGTTCTTTTATTTGGATGCCTTTCCATATAACGTGTCTTCAAGGTGTTGTGGAAAGATTCACAATACATGTTGGTGTCCGTGTCGGCATGTGGAAAGTGACGATAACATTGTGCCCATTTTTCTGATCGTTTTAAGTAATTTGTTACAAAGTAAGATATGTACGTTGATTCACTTGATTCATACTTTTTACAAAATACATCAACCATTTTTTTAAAATCTTCTTCTATTGGTTCCTGCATTAAGGTGTACAAGAACTTGTACATTTCTTTTCTTTTATCCTCATCATGCACACAACTCACAAGTCTCTTCCTGAGTGCTCGATGAACATGCCAAAGGCATAGTAAATGATGTTTGGTGTCCGGGAATACACTTTTAACTGCATTGAAAAGGGCACTATCATCATCTGTCATAACTGCATTGATTTTCATATCAGGACATTTCCGTTTGATTTCTTGCAAGAACAATTCCAGTGTCTTCTGATCTTGGCAGCTGGTTATCAAATACGCGACAGGGTAGCCATGTCCAAATTCATCGGGTACAAGAAAATTTATTAATGTAAATCCATACTGAGTAGTACAATGTGTCCCATCAATGCACAATATCTTTCCAACTCCTTCTTTCATTACTTGCATTTGTGTTTCTGTTTGTATTCCAAGCATAAACAAGTCTTCGGGAACAGAAGTCCTACTATCACATCCAACGACAAAATCTGGCTCATATTGTGGTTTATAAATCAGTATTGGAGAATAAGCTTCTTCGTGTAATATTGCTACCATCTTCTTGAGAGCTTTAGCATCATCTTTATCTAACCTATTCTCCATTTCATGTTCATATTTCACATGATATATTGATTTCCAATTTAGCAAGTGCTGTTTCGTTGGATGTATCTTCCCACGATTACTTCTTTCTCCAAACCCTTCATGCATCTCCGTTATTATTTGTTTAAATGGCACACCCATATCCAATCTGCATTTGATGAAGTTTTTAAGACCGTCTGGTATTGGCTGACGCTGTGTATCTGCAAGGCTCAACTCATGATTATGCGACTTGCAATGCTTCACTTCAACTTTATCTTTATATTCATAGACAACCATTCCAGCCAAACAAACTTTATTATCTTGTCTCACGAGACCTTTCAGATTTTTCCGATCTGTTTTACGTGGCTTGTAAGTATTGTTAATAGGTGTCCTATGACACTGATAGTAGTGCACAGTCACATCATCAGGAGTGTACGTATTGAGCTTGAGCATATAAGTATACCTTGCAGCTTCATCTTTTTCTTTCCAATCTTTAAACTTAGACATATTCTCAAACACTTGCACTTCTTGTTCAAATGGCACCATATGTTCATTTTCAATGTGAGTTCGTAATGTCTTCTTTTTGTAGAACATAGCGTCACATCCGTTGAAAAAACATTTAGTTTTTGCTCGTGAAGAACTCTTGCAGCCTTGGTCTTGATGTCGTTTCAAATTTGCTTTTGAATTCTTACCGAGGAAACATGTACCACAACTGTCACAAGTCAAAGTAATGTCCGCAACAGTTAAACTTTTACACTTATTAAATTTCTTATGATATTTTAAACCTTTCTCACCTAATTTCTTTCCACATATATTACATACCTGAAACTTCACTGGTCTTTTCTTTTTCACAGGAAGAGCACTTGGCTTATCAGTTCCATTCTTGGTTTCCTTCAATGTACTCATCTTCTTTGTTGGGGGTTTCTCAAATTCATCAGAACTATTACCATCTATTCGTTTAATTGCATCAGAAATATCTGCAGCACCACCACCTCGGGAAACATATCCTTTAACAACTGTGAAAAGGAATAGTTCTGTTGATAACCCACAAAAACTTTCAAACACATCATTACAAAAACAAAATGATATAATTTCTTAAAAAGTGACAGCAGGCCTATTTTTTTTTTATACAAGATGAATTTTCGTAAAATGCTACCACTCTTATTTTATGATCAGTTTATTAAGTTGCATTGATTTAAAATTTAAAGAATATTATCTTTACCTTCTTAAGGTTTCAATTAATTTCGAAGCTCAAAAAATTTAAAAAATTCTGTTGGTGAACAAACTTATATCCAATGATCTACTTACACCAATCAACATTAAATGTGATTGTTTCTGATGATCTGATTGAAAAAAGTCGTACAAATTAATAATAATATATTTACTATAGGCCTATAGGCTATATGGTAAGTAGGACCTACTGACAGTACTTAATTAATCTTAAGGTAAAGTAATGTGAAGTTAAAACAATATAGGCTAGGCCTATGAAAGGAAATATAATTGAACTAATTTAATACTACCACATCATCAGTCATCACAGGTTATTACTTGAAATTTCAGCATAACTTTAGAAATCATTAATTTTAATAAAACTTATTATAACAAATTAGAAGTTACTTTAGTACATCAGTAGTCATGGCCCTGGGTATGAAAATCACAGCAGGAAAATGATCAATTTCCTCAATTTCTAATATCCTGTACAATGCAGAGACCAGAGACGGAGAAAGTTCCCAAACCAGGAAATTTTCATGATTGTGAGAAATTTCCGAGAAACCAAATAAAAACATCTGAAAATTAAGTTTAACTACCGTACATTTTACTTCCAAAGGTACAATGTAATTTGACTAATTTCATGACTATTGGATATATCATACATCATAAGATGCGTCTCAAAATGTAGTTTCTAAAAATATACACCAATTTCCTGTATTACCAGTTTTCCAAAAGTTATTTTAGAAATGCAGAGAAAGATAGACAGATAATAAAAATATTTTTCACGTTATTTGAATTGTGCAATGCACTATGTGTCTATGTACCATGAGTGTTATACATTTTTGGAATTTATGCTTTTGACACTTTTTTCATGTGTAATATGTATATACAAAGCACTGGTAACATAATGAAGTACCAGTAGTAATCTAACAAAAGTAACAATCTTTACAATTTTTGTGAACATTTACAATTAGCTTAATGAATAGTTTTTTTTTAATATTTTAAAGCAGTGTCCTTCTGAAACAAGAGTACAGTTCCTGAAAAAATTTATATTACATATAAATGAATATGGTAGTTAGGCTACGGTAGCCTATGTAGACCTTATTACCTGTTAATGGAGGTGCATCAACTTCCTTAATTCGTGGCTTCTGCTTGTGATGTTTCTGCTTACGATTGGGCAATTTCCGTTGAGATAAAACAGTGCTGCTTGATACATATTGCTCTGGGATTGGACTATGATCACGTGAAGTCAAGCATGCAAATTTGTTAAAATGCACAGTTGTTGGAGAAGTATATTCCAAAGGACGTGCTCGACACTTTGATAATCTCACAAACGAATCTGTTCTTCTTGAAAGTGGAACTGTTTGAGATGTTGAACATTGACCAGCACCTGAAAACATCAAGAATAATTATGTAGTTTAATAGAGTTTATTTTTTAATGATTATAAGTAGATTGCCAATCCTAATTTGAAGAATTTGAGAAGAAATAACATCTGGTATCAGCTAAAAATAATAATTATGCACTTTGCTACTAAAGTAAACATTGACTTTACATATTGTAGTGCTAATAATTTACTGTTTATAGTGACCATGATGACTCAAGTTTAAAAAATGCTTCAAATAGGGCTGTTAATTGGTATCGGACTATCGGTTCACCGACACCATAACCAAAAATTTTGGTGTTTCCAAGACCAAAAAGAGTGACGTATAATCATCTTATATACCATGGAAGGATCTCACTTTCAAAATAACGTATGTGTTTTAATCACATTCCTACGTACCTACGACGATACATTAATTAGCATTTTGAAATTATCCTCTCCGGAAGTTTATCTCATTTTTCATTTGAGATTTCTGGTTTTGCACAAAAGAGAAGTCAAGTTTACAAGTTTCTCCATTTCTGCTCTATCGAGTATCGAGTTTTCAATAAGCTCTTGCGTAGGTGTGCAGCTGATTTTTAATCCCGTAAATGAACTGACAGCTTCGACGAAAAAAAAAAATTGTATTTACCTTAATTATGGACGGACCTCGAATGAAAGCCCATGAAGCAATACAGCACACGGTTATATCAGTTTTTAGCTTCAAGCCCTTCCATAAACTTATAAAACATTTATTTACTTCGACCAATTCCACTCACAAAAACACGTTTTGTTCTGTCCCCCATTTTCCGCAAGTCGGTAGATAGTCCCTGTGAAAACTTTTTAAAATAAAAAGGACGCCAAATTGAAAAATGTTCCCTTTAGTTTTTTTTCTTCTCAACTGGCAGTGTAAAAATTACAATGTGCAATACACAATATTAATACATAATTATGTCACGCAAAGCACCTTTTGACTATGTTTTGGACGATTTTTTTTTAAAATTCATACAAGCGAAACTTCGTCACCAGTTATGTTGGTATTGCGCATGCGCGATGACAACCACCGGACTTGACCATTAATCGTTTTTTCCCCTTAAAATGTTACTTTGTGAGTTTTTTCGAACAGTTCGATAAAAACTGATAAAAGTGTTGTGCATTACATGGTTCGCTTAAATTAGATAGTAAATGCAAGGAGATCCGTTCATAAGTAAAATAAATACATTTTTTTTGTCAAAGCTGTCAGTTCATTTACGGGATTAAATACGCCTATCAGCTGCACACCTACGCAAGAGCTTTGCCCGAAGTAAGATCAAGTCTAGTAGTAAAACAAATTTTTTCCAGCTCAAGTTTCGAGTAGTATATTTTTGCCCAAATTGAGGTTGAGTAGTTGAATTCGATTCGAGTTTTACTCAAGTTTTCTTTTACTCAAAGCCCAACTAACTATGTGTATTACACTCTTACCTAAAACCAATGTGGGAACTGGTGGAAACTTCGGCTTTGTTACATTGGCATTGGCATATGTTTCCATCTCGTTATGTTTCAGTATTGTAAAAGCTGTTTTATTTTCCCCATCATTGGTAAAAACCTTATTCTCAGTTTGCACTCCCACATTCCGAACTGAAAGACTTGTGAAATTAGAAGTAACAGTACTCTTACCTAAATTAATATCCGTCTTTTGAGGCGCAGCATTGAATTTGAATATAGATCTAGAACCTAATTGGCTGTTCTTGACCTTAATAAAAGCATTTCTGACAGTTACTACAGTCACTAATGATTGTTTGCTTTCTGTTTGCACTTCTACATTCCGATCTGAAACACTCATAGGATTAGAACCACCAGTACTCTTACTTGCACCAACTGTGGCAGCATTAGTTGGAAATTTCTTGGTGGAAAGTTTAGCAGAAGTAGGTTCCTGAGGCACACAAATGGAAGCTTTCTGACTTGTCAAAGCTGGAAACTCAACTTCAGACAGATCTTCAAGTGACCAATTCCAAGGCTCTGAAGTACTTTTCTTCAAGGCAACAGAAATACTGTCAGATACACAGTATGCCAACTCCTGCAATAGTTAATCAGATGTTGCAACTAACTTGTTTGGATGATACACATTACAAAAATAAATAAGCTATCTACGGTACAACCGCATCAGAGTGCCCCCCCCCTGGATTTTTGTGCAAGTAAAAATGAAGAAAAATTGAAAGAAAAAAGAAGAAAAATCAGTGAAAATTTTAAAGTTTTTGGCCACAACCCCCTTACAATTCACACTTTTTGTCGAAAATAAGGAAAAAAAATCGACCTTGCTCTGCTCGGGCTTTAAATGGAGACTTTGCACTCTGATATAATTTTTTTGGCAAAAATCCTTTAAAAAGAACACTTTTCCCCATCAAAATGCAAAAAAAATTTGCCAAGGTCTTCAACTTTGCACTGGTCCGGAAGTTCTTGCCCCCCCCCCCCCCAAGTAAAAACTGAAATGACGCCCCTGCTCAGACAGAAATACCTCTTGAGACTGCATCATCTTTACTTTCCAAATACAGTACCAGTACATACTTTCTATTATTTCAATTAAAGGGTAGGCTATGGAAGAAAATCATTTCTTTTCGAGCATCAAGTGTATAATAGATTACCAAAACTATATTTGAAGAATTTTCATTGCAGTCTATTCTTTTATTACATCACTTATTTTGTTATTTATAATATTAAGTACCTAGCCTACTTTGTCTGGTTACCAGATAAGACCTGCTAGCCAATACTTTCAGTAGATAGACTAGAAACCTATTTTTGTTTGTAAAGTTGGAGTACGGTAATCTAAAAATGTGAAGAAAACCCTGAACTTCGGGACAAAATTCACCACTTTGAAACATCTGATTGGACCAGTTTTTTGGAAGTACAAGTCAGTTTTTCTATCTAAATACATGGTGTTAAGCTCATTTTCAACTTGCAATAAATTACTCAGCTATTTATTAATGGAATTGAATAATTTTTGTGTCTAAAATGTAGAAGTAAAATTACTTAGTTAAAATATGTTTGCTTGTCAAATTCAAATATTTCGTATGGCTGAAAAGTTGCAATATTTTGGAATTTTTTTAGTACCTTCAAATTGAAGTAAAATTGAAAATAAAAATATCCTCATAATCTGCAAGAGTTGAACTTTCTGCAGATATTTTTATTTTCATATGTTTACTTTCAATAAAACTACAGAAAAAATTCCCAAAGATTGAAACTTTTCACTTTTTAACTATTCTCTTCACCTCATGAAAATTTTGATTTTCACAAAGAAATATAGCCTACTTTCAAACACAATGATTTCACTAATTTCACATCCATCAAATAGTTGAGATCATTTCTTACATTTTAGACACAAAAGTTATTCAAGTCCGTTAATAAATATTTGAGTAGTTGCAAGTTGAAAATGAGCTTAACACCATGTATTTAGATAGGAGAAAAACTGGGCTGTCATTTGAAAAGAAAACTTAATTATTCGCTTATTTATTAATGAAATTTTAAAGTTTCTTTGCCAAAGATGTATGAAATGATCTCAACTTTACGACAGAAGTGAAATTATTTTGTTTAAATGTATATTTACTAGTCAAAACGAAAATTCTGTTATGGTAAATTGATTTGGAATTTTTTTCCTTACCTTTAATTTGGAGTAATCACAAAAATATAATATCATTGAACAGGGCAAGTGTTGCAGGTTATGATAGTATTTTTGTTTTTGTGATTACATTAATTTAAAGGTCCGAAAAAAATTCAAAAATATTGTAATTTTTTACAAGAATATGCCCGATCGCGTGAACCTCATTGTTTCAGATGCCGGTGAAGTTGCTGGCAAAAAAAAATCGCATAATTTTCTTTCCACAGTAATTCTTCCGACTATCACCGAAATACGGGCATGTTATATATCAAAGGATCTGAAATGAACTGAGGATTCTAATTATGTGTGCCTCCTGGTAATATCTCGTGAAATAGCGACGTCAAAAGCTTCAAAACTACGAAATACCTTTCATCAACGGTCTATTTTTCCCACGTTTTTCTATGTGTCGCGCCTCGTACCAGATGCAGAAGAAAAGCTGATACAGTTATAGAATATAATATTTAATACGCTTCAAAGGATGTGTAATAGGCTATGTCTATGTAGATCAGTACGCTCTTATACTTTTTTCTTTAATTTTTTTTTTACATTCCATGCTAAAAGGATACCGAAGATTTTGCATTATTGGGTTTTTCCACGATATACTTGGAACCAAACATCTGATCTTAATGAAACACAGAGCATTAATAAAGTATAGAAAAATACAAGAAAAATGCTGTGTGGAATGTTTTAAATTTCTAAAATTTGGTGGTTTTATGAGGTTTCAAAAATTTTGAAGTTTTCTAAAAAATTTGAAGTTTTCTAAAATTTTCGAAGTTTTTATGGGAAATCTCAAGCATGTTCAGGAAAAATTTTCTATGTTCAGGAACATTCTGCACTCCTGCATCTTCTGAGGTTTAAATACACATAATATTTACTATTTGTTCAAGTTAAGGGTACGTAAAAAATTCAAACATATTTATTTTAAAAGTAAATGGACATATCCTGTTCATTTTATATTTAACGACAAAATGAGTTTTTTCCGTATCCTTAACTTGAACAAATAGCAAATATTATCACGTGTAGGGCCTATTAAACCTCAGAAGATGCACTATCAGAGGGTATTTCTATTTTTGCGATTAGAGTAACGTAAAGGTAAGAAAACAATTCCCGAATTTACCTCTACTTGCATGTTGTCTCATGAGAGAAAAAAGTGGTTGACAATTTTACTGAACTCCCCTGGTATTTCATTTCTACAAACAAGTACATGTTTAAACAAAATAATCTCAATGCCATCAAATAGCCTAGCTGAGTTCATTTTCTATATTCAAGATATAAAAACTGTTGAATTTCATTAATAAATAGCAAGTTGAAAATGAGCTTGGGAGAAAAACTGGGTGGTCTTCCAAAAAATTAGGCCTACTTCATTGATTACCAGCATAGGCTACTCCTATTATCATATAGGCCTACTTACTGATAGACCAGCTCTTCCTAAATGTACATCATCTTTCAAGAATGTTTTCCAAGAGGGCCAGTCAATAAGGACTTTATCAGAGATCAGGAATTTTTCTTGGCATAAGGCAAATGTTGACAGCCAACTATTGACCTCACTGTACAAGCTGTTGTAATATGAAGATAAGTAACCTGTCCTAGGCAGAATTGGCATAACAATGATCCAAGCCTTAGGATTGATCTGTCGAAGTGTCTGAAAAAGTCGAGAATACTTGAGAATGAAGGAATCCTTACCATGGGATCCTGTGCAGTTGTTGGTCCCAACATTCACAACAATAATGTCATATGTTGTCAACTTAAATGTGAGCAAGAGGTCATGATTCAGGTGTTCAATCCTTGCACCAGGATTGGAGAAGACCTTACATTGAATTTGGGTTGACTCAGAAACAGAAGGAAGATGGGGATTCAAACCTCTTATCATTGAATCTCCAATAATAGCAATTGTTTTAACAACACCCATTGTACAGTTGTTGTACCTAAAAGAATACTAAAACAAAACCTGTTAAAATCAGCAAAGAACAGAAGAAAGAAGCCTAGGGAAAGAATCACTGAAATCACTTTTCTACAGGCGAAAGCAGAAGAGAAGGGAAAAATTTTCTTCATTATCAGAAAATTTCCTATGGCTACAAATTAACGACGTCACGTCAAGATGACGTAATAAAAGTGTGGAAATGGTTTTCTTCATTATACATTTTCTAGATTTCTCTCCACTGATATCGAGTTTTTTTAAATCGGGATACTATTTGTCGTTCTTATTATTCAAATTGCTTACATTTAAAGGATTATAAAAATCGAGAAATTCTGCAATTGAATACACCGCGAGGATTGAGTATATCCAGATATTTTATATTGTTTAAAACTCGAGGTATGAAGTCGAAACACCACTCGTCCCCACCCCACCGGGCACTCATGGTGTTTCGAGTTCATACCTCTCATCGCTGCAAACAAAATCAAATTATCGGATAGACTCAATCCTCTTGTGATATTACTACTGAATATTTTTTTGTAATAGACTGTCTCAAGAAACTATTTGTGAATCAATATCTAAAAATATCTTCTACTTGTATTTTCGATGTCTGAATATATTTGACTCTATACCAAGATCCTTTGTTATCGACGTTTTCTGTTTTACACTTACCAAGAAGTGTTAAAAAGGATACAAATCAAGGAACTTTCAACACTTGCCTGAAGATGCAGACCGTAGTCATTCCGAAACTGCAGTCAGCAAATTGGAAACCAGCACGCAGGAAAAACCCGACGAAGAAATACAATCTTCGAATTCCTATTTTTGAACTCATTATACCAAATTCGCTTTATCATTATAACGAATTCGATTTGATAACACTGTGTTGCTGTTGACGAAATACCGAATTCGTTTTGTCATTATATAACGAATTCGTTTTGATGACACTGCTTTTTCAGCAAATTGATTCCATTTTCAGTATTAGTAGGTCAATGTAAACTTGGATTTCAAAAATCTAAAAATTAAATTTATATCAAAAATCATTAAATGAATTTTTCTCAATTTGTTTAATTAAAGGAACATTTCATTCATCATTATGCATTTTTTTGTGTGGCGAGACACGACGAGAGCTACGATCTGCAGAAAATTTAAAAAAAAAACACAATGGCTTCATTATTTTTTAAAAAATATTTTTTTTAGACATTTCTAGAAGGAAAATAGTAGATATAGAAATCCGCATGCATTGATAAAATAAGAAAATTTAAGAGTACGGCATATTACGTAACACAAATTAAAGAAAAGACTGCAGGAAAGTAACAAATAATACATCTATATAATATCTACTTTACATCACAAAACTGGCTATATTATTCAGCACTAAGAATATTGAAAAGTATTGCGCAACGTTTTGATATAACAACATAGTGTCAGAGGGAAGTTTCAGAAATTATGACTTTTTGGAACTAAAAATAGTTGGAAAACTGGTAACAAAAAACAGAAAACGTCGATAACAAAGGGTGACAATCAAAATTCTAGCAATGACAGATGTCAAATAATTTATTTTCATCATAACAAGTAAAGCATCTGTTGGAAATTCTGAAATATAACAATCCTAAGACATTTTCACAGGCCCGTAGCTAGGGTATGGGTAGTAGGGTAATTACCTTACCTGTTCTTCCGAAAGAGACAAAGAAAAATTGTAGAAAAGCGTTATGCTTTCTTCACTTTAATATCACGTAAGATAATTTCATTTATATTTTAATTAAAAATAAAGCAAAATGTTATTAGCGGATTGCACAGATGTAGCTTCCTCTTAAGGATATTGGTAAGAATGAGACAAATAATTTTAAAACCCTTAAAATATTCGCTTATTTAGAGTATTCGCTTATTTTAAAATATTATTTAAAATAATAGTAACATCACATAACAAAGTACAAAACTTTGTTATGTGATGTTACTATTATTTTATTGCAATTGTATCCTGATGATGTTCCTGAGGAACGAAACTGGTCGTAAATTTTAATAAATAAATCGTTGCAGTGAAGACTGTGAATTTTACTTTACATCATAAATTGTGAAAATACATAGTAAAAAAAATACATAGTAACATTGAAAGAAAAGAATACCTAATTATGGATTTCAACCAATATAATATGACGTAGAACTCATCATGATTTCAGAACCAATTCCAAAATGGCAGGTCATGCTAATGTTGACCAGACATCATCACAGATTCAAACAACCAGTGGGGGGTAAATACTGCCGCGTTCACACTCCATCAAACGAGAGGTACAACCTTTACTCAGATTTCACCTGGACACTGTGTTAAAGACGTTATATTACTGACGGCTTTTATTATAAGGTTGCTGGCATTTACGGATATTATAAATGAACATCGCGAACCATAATTACAGATTTCCAGCAACATAATTAGGAAGGAGGTGTTTTGATCAGATATTGATTGTTGTACCACGCCTTATTATAACGTTGATAACGCAAAGAGATAAAATATGGAAAGACGTGAGGATTACTAGCAGACAAACAAATAACAAACTTCTTTATTTGTCTACATCTTGGACCTCTGTATGAAATCATTTATAATTGGTACATAATAATTTAATGTCTATATATGCAGTTTATTGGGCTACATACCAATTGCACCAAAATGGAAAAGTGAAATAGCAAATTGGCTCCAAGAGAAAGGATCCATTTGCGCCAAATAAAAGACCCAATCACACCAAGGGAAAGGGTCCAATTGCGCCAACGAAACACACCATTTGCGCCAAAATAAATCACCCATTTACAAGGCCTCACTTATATATGTTTGTAGTGATGAAACTGCAAATTTGGAATATTATATTGAAGAAAGAGAAGTATTGCAAATTATGTTTCAAAACGTATATTTACGTAAAGGCAGAGGTCTTTATGGGGAAATTTGCAATGAAACTCTCCCATAAGTTATATGATGTGTGTGAAACGATTCAATTGATAATTCAGATCGGTATTTATTAGAATGTTGAAAGAAACATTAAGCGATATTTTAAATTCAAAATAGTCTGTCATTACTTGTTATCAATCAAAGAAAGAAAGTATATAGTAATGTCACTTTTAAAGTACATGTATAAGAGAAAGAAGGGGTATAAGAGGTTTTATACATTATAAGTGTAATTTTCTTAGTGAATACAAAATCTACGTGTGAAATACAAAATACACTGTAAGACGAAATAATAATAAAATATGACATTATATGATGAGTGACATTAAGGTGTTTTTTTCGAGGGGTTGTGCGTTTGTGTAGTCCGGTGTACTCTCTGAACGTAGTCCATAGTAGTCCGACCGTAGTCCATAGTACTCTGACCGTAGTCCATAGTGGTTCGACCGTAGTCCATAGTAGTCCGACCGTAGTCCATAGTAGTCCGACCGTAGTTCATAGTAGTCCGACCGTAGTCCAACAGTAGTCCATAGTAGGCCATAGTAGTCCGACCGTAGTCCATAGTAGTCCGACCATAGTCCATCATAGTCAGACTGTATTCCATAGTAGTCCGACCGTAGTCCATAGTAGTCCGACCGTAGTCCATAGTAGTCCGACCATAGTCCGT
>JAQFYR010000008.1:0-24730 GCA_034694985.1 Campodea silvestrii
AATCATCCGACGGGTTAAAGGGTAGTAAAACACTCTACTGCTCGATCCTACATGTACTTAAATATTCACTATTAATATTAATAATAAAGTAGTGTCTATGGGTGGTTTAACTCATGACTTTGGTCTCCTAACTTCAGCTGTAATTTATAATTTTATACACCAAATGACCAAGTCAAACTGCAGTATGTATATAGATTGTTTCACTAGCTTCAGACCACGATATTTACACACTGATTATAAATAAAAAATTTCCGATGTTGCAATAATATTATTATATTTTACTATCTGTAATGTATAGGCACTGACTGTGTAAATTATTATGAAAAAATTGCAAAAATATTGTACGGGTACTTTTGTTGTGATATGAAAATTACCATTTTAAAAACTTGTTGGGGCTAATAAAAAAGGTCAACTTCATTAGTGCACTAAGCCTAAATATTAATTTTGGTATGCGATTCATATATTAACAATTTTCCAGTTGTTTATGTACTATAATCATAATTAAGTGCCATTCATTCTTATATTATTTGTAACTGGAAATTCTCAATATTTCGTTTTTAAATGCGTTTACTCAAATATATGCCGAATATAGCTTTCGAGTTATTTCCCTTTTTGTCTTAAGATCAGAAATAGATAATAGAATCGACACAAATTTTGACCGGGGACATTGCTGCTGAACAATTTTATTCGCGGGGTTTATTCAAAATTGAGACGAATAGTCAACTTATTTTAAGAGTAAACTAATGTCATCAGAACAAGACTGATTTAACATGTATTTCTATAATTGAGTTTTTGATTAATAGGTTCGGGGTTATAGTCCCCAACAGAGACAGGGAGACTTTGTACCCTCATATCCTCAAGCACATACATCCAGCATCATTTCTCTGTACGGACGGTTGGGCAGCGTACATACATGTAGACAGAAGTATTGGGTACGCCGGTCATGGAATAGTTAATCACACATATAACTTCTTAAACCCACCAAAGGGTCAGGACCCCTTATGGGTAGACCAGGACAAATTTCTGCCAACCGTCATTGATCAGCTTTGGGAAGACCCGTACCCGAATGGACTAGTGCCCCTGCGCTACCATACTCAGACCGTGGAAAGATCATGGCTTTCCCTAAAAGATATTACTCCGAATCACGTTGGTGACGGTTTTCTGCCTCTGTACATAGGTTGGTACTTTTTATTGGTTTCATATTTTTCATTCAATTATATAAAAGGTATATTTCATGATTGAAGAATCTGCTTCTGAATGAAGCTGAATCAACCACTCCAACTATGTACAACATCCATTCATCAAATAATGATCTCAACATAGATTCTCTCGATGCAGAAGATTTTATTTATTTTGAACAACAGGTTGAAAATGATACCTCAGCAATAGTGTGATACCCATACATCAATTTATTTGTTCCTGATAACATAAATCGCACACGTTTCCGAAGAATATAATTGTTTTGAACATTAAGTGGCTTCATTACGATTCATAAAGAGACGTTGTGTTTTGTCATGTCTGCGCAAATACATTCCTAGATAGGAATTATAAAGCAGCATTTCGTGACTCGTGAGCTCACCATTACTCAAATTGATGTCTGAAATTGGAAGAAGGCGACAACAAAATTCCTACGCAATGTGTCTTTCATAAAGATCCCGTGCAGTTCAATCTCTCAAAATCGAAGGATACAAACGTTCTCCAGCTACTAACAAAACAGGGAAGTAAGCAGCAAGAACAAGCCCATTTTTTAGGATATCAAAAATTAAAAAGTTAGTTCAGATCAAGCACAGTATGCACTCTTAGTTGTCGGTTTTGATGTACGCCATGTATGTACAATATCATTCCCAATTATATTGGGATCATTTATGTGTACTCATGAGTGCAGTATATTGAATTCCAATAATATTAACAAATGATAAATAACTTAGGAGTATCCGATCCAAGTGCCTTAGGTCATTAACATATCTTGAAAATTCGAGTGACTTGGATTAGTGTCTCAAATAATTTTTATGTTCATTACTTTTATTTTAAGGAACTTCAAACAAAAACTTGTAAGCATGGCTGTTTTAAAACATGAGCAGTCTGATGTGTTGATCTAATTGTTGTTAATATTCATCCTTTGTTTCGTTCGCTGTTTTGAATTTTTGGTCTCGCTATTGTTTCGATTGCTGTATTTTCGTATCGCTGTTTTTTCTTCGCTGTTTTTTCATAAAACCGTTGTAAATACTTAGAATACGCTGAAATGTGTCCTTGTTTCATTTTCAGATTTATATTACGTAGCTAAAGTAGTGATATGGAACAAGACGTTCAAAAATATTTCCATTCAATGGCTTGAGTCTGTTAATAATTCAGATGAGTATGTTGATTCTTATACTGACCGAGTAAGCAAGGACACAGTGATTTCAAAATTTATATTAGAGAAAAATGGTTCTATTTGCCGTTTGAGTTCAGATGAAGAAGATAAAATTGATTCCCTGCTTCGAACTGAAAGTTTTCACGAAGAAGAACGTGAAACACTACAGAGTATAAAAGAGAATACCATCGTATTGTCAGATCCAATTGACATTTTGCCAGCAGCTTCATGCAATGTGCAGCAATCTTCTAATGATACAGCAACAGCTTCGAATATAATGCCACCAGCTTCTAATGATACAGTGCCAGCTTCGAATATAATATCAGCAGCTTCGAATGATACACCACCGACTTTGAATGATATTCCACCAGCTTCGAATAATATCCCACCAGCTTCTCTAATGATACAGTACCAATTTCGAATGATATTCCACCAGCTTCGAATGATATTCCACCAGCTTCGAATGATATACCACCAGCTACGAATGATATACCACCAGCTTCGAATGATATACCACCAGCTTCGAATGATATACCACCAATCCGACCATCTTTGAATCATCCCCCACGCGCATTAGATACTAAAAGTGCAGATTCCTTTTTGTGGATTGTTGTTTTTGTGTTTTGTGGAACAAAACACAAAAACAACTTTATTGTGGAACAAAGCTACAAAGCTAAAAAATTGGTTTTGTGGAACAAAGCTACAGTAAACGCACATTTAATCGGTTCCTGGTTCAGGATCTCAACGCAGAAGATTTTACAGACATATCAGACAGTTCAGAAAATTGGGAAATGAGTCATTCATCTGACGCATCTAGCACTGACAACGAAACACATAAAAAGAAAAGGATGATAACAAAAAAGAAGCACATTCAACCACAAGGAGAGACCATTGTTCCCGCATCTGAGACAGAAGCATCTCCATGTGAATTCCCAGCATTACACGATGAAGAAAAGGAAGATCAGAAGGAAGAAAAGTAAAATTAAGTCGATGTGTACTGAGCTACATCAAAAGAAGATGATCGGAGATGCTACGACAAGCTTCAATTCTGTTATTTCTGAGAAAAGGAACTTAAAAGCAAAATGACAAAAAACCTGGAAAAGTGCCACTCCTCCGAGCAACAAGTTACGAAATTATGTACGTTAGACAAAAACCCAACTGGACGAAAAATCATTATGAACAGATTGCTACGCCTGGGGAACTTTAATCATAACATGGACGTATTAGAAACAAAATCTGGTCAACTTGTTTATTCGGCTTCCTGAAGTTATAGAGTTTTTTCGTTTAAAAAATCACCTGCACTTGCAACGTTAGTCAAAGGAGAAACGATCTTATCTCGCAAAACACCGCACTCTTCGTTCTCATCTTGCGCTGGTAGCGAGCTTAAAACGTCTCCGCAATATTTCTCTACGATGAGTACATCCTCAAACGGTTCAAGTGCAATAAAAACAGTAAAAAAGGCGAGTAATTCGGTAACTCCAACTAAACAACTACGACACTTACCCAGTAGGCATTTACAGGGATTTCGTAGTAGCATGTGAAAAGTATTTTAAGACAGTGAAAGTATATGAAGTGAATGAAGACATAATTAAAAAGACTACCACTCAGAAGATGCCAAAAACAATGCGTGTTCACTAAGTTATGTGGTCATCTACCAGTTCTAACGAAGCATACTTGTGCTATACAAGCTGCATAGAGTGCAATTATGGTTTTTGCTCCCATGACGATATCTGTAATGACAAGTGGGAAATTGGCACACTGCAAAATGGTATCCTTTTGTATAAAAACAATAGTTTTTTTTCTGTCAACTGAGATTTTGTTTGCATAATATGAGAATTTCCACTGCTCTTATATTTTTGATAACAACAAAAACTTAAGAAATTATTCATTAATATTAAATTGTAGCTTAGCTGATATTATCTTAATAACAAGGAAAAGTAAATATTTGAAGTTTGCAACATATGGCCGAACACATCTCTTTTATTCTCATAATTACATCCAAGATTTACAACGTATAATAGAATTTGAACAACTATTTTGAGAGGCTAATTCCTTTCCTCTCCATTACAAGCAAACCATGGTTTGAAAATGCTGATTATAGCTGTATAGGCATATTTTCAGAAAAGTCAACCTGTGTCATTTCCGAGGCGCTTCAAAAATCAAAAATGTCAACCTTTTATATCCTTACAAAGAAGTGCACATAATACAAGTGTATTGTGTCATATGTGTCCATGCCACATTGTCTAAAATAATTTTCTTTGTTTTTTTTATCAAGCGTTTTCTTGTATTTCATGTTACTTTAAATCAATGCTCATAGTCCATACTATTCCTTGCCCCTGTATCGCTACTTCCCAACCGTACCAAACAAGCTCCAAAGACACGGGAAGAACGTATATGTAAACATTTAATTCAACTCACAGCAACAATGTGATGGGGAGGACGATGGTCTTATTCAGCATTTTTCGTTATTCAAATCCCATCTCAATATTCGAAATGTTACTAAAAGCGAGGAAGCGTAATGAACAATCATTGTTTTATTCGAACAGCGACGATGTAAATTCAATGCAAAATAATGGGGAGTTCTCTACAAGAAGCCGATGGTGATGGTTGTGAAACGATAAGCCCTTGCGACGTTTAAGAACTGTGGATCCGTGCTGTGTATTTGTTTAGTTTCTATCCCGGTGTTTTCCAGTAACTGACTTCTTCAACACATGAAAATCCAGCACTGACATATACACTCTTTTTTCCACAGATTGCAACAATATGTTCTTACGCTATGAGAACGTTTTCAATGGCGACGTAGGTGCAGCAGCTCAAGGTCGAGGACGTGGACGACGTCGCCCTGCTGACCGCAGAGGTGCCCTACGTGGAGTTGGCGCCCGGCGTGGAGCAGGCGGACGAGGCCGACAATCGCGCGGAGGGTGGCGACAACCACGCGTAGGACTAGGCCGGCGACAACCTGCAAGACAAAATAGACTTACAGTGGTTAGGCGATAGGTGTCCATTGATGTGAATTAAATATTTATATGTACAGTTTCAAAATTTGGATTTTTTAGTTTGTTGAAAACCAATTCAATATTTAATTTGAATTTTGTAAAATTCATATGTTATTGAATAATTTATTATGTATTCAATTTGCACATTTTCACTAGACTTTTTACGTCAAATTTTAAAATAAACAGAAAATAAAAATATTATATTATCCGATGTAGACATTTTACAGTCATTCAAAGGGGCTTGATTTCCTTAAACGTTGAAAAAAAAGTACAAGGCACGAGCAAACCAAGCAGCTGCTTTGGACGGCACTCTAGTTGGGGCAGCATTTCCGACTTTCCATTTTAATAAGATAAACATAAAAAAAAAATATTCCAGTGTTCATACGAAAGTACACAACTTAATAGTGCAATTCCAGTTTCACCATTGTGCTGTTGGTGAACCTAACACAAGCTCAAGGAACGAATATTGACAAAAAAGAGGAAAAACATGCTGTTATGGAAGTAACTCTAAATAACATTATCAAACAATAAATATTAAAATTTGTCTTTGAAATTTAAGTTCTTTGATAATAGCATTTAAATTTTAACTGTTTGATTATTTTGTCCAAAAGATGGTAACATATCACGTAGTCGGCAGTTTTGTCAGTTAAATATCATTGAGAAATAGGCAGTTTCTTTTGTGGTTTCCAAATAGTTCTATGATAGGGCGCGCTGCCGGGTTTTCAGTTCAGTCTATGTTTAAATAACAATACCTGATGTAGAGCTTTCTGGTGTTCGAAGTGGTTGATAACCATGTTCCCGAGAGGTAACATTGTAAAAGAGTATGCATATGCTCCTAATAAAATCAGTGTTATTGTAAACAACGTTATTGACCCTGAATCAGCAGAAACGCACGGTATGTTAGAGAAAATCACGGTATGTTAGAGAAAATGCACGGTATGTTAGAGAAATTGCACGGTATGTTGCAGAAATTGCACGGTATGTTAGAGAAAATCCTGTTTCTCTTATGGAAATAATGATAAGGATCCAGAAACAATGTGTTTAGTTGTAAAACTGTACGATGTGACTAGAGGGAGGCTATTTTGTAACTTGCTAAAAATTGCTATGTCGCAAGTGAGTATTGATCAGTGTATTTTTCAATCGATTAGTGACTGCCTTGACGAATTGAACATTCCCTGAAAGAACTGAATCGGCATTGCGTTTGACAATAATATTGTTCAACATGGGAAACAAAAATTATATTAAAACTCGTACTGTAGAAAAAGTACCGTGTATAATAATATTTGAACAGTGCCACAACTGTCCACAGAACGGCTCTGATGCCTTCCATTTGACGTCCCACTTCGATGTTGGTTAGTTTCTGAAATATGTATATTACTGGTCTTCTAAACGAAAGTCAAGTTTAAATACTTATTATGAATTTCTTAATATGGGAGACAGTTGTTTTGAAACATATTTCTGCTCATTGACTGAGTTTAGAAAAAATACGTAGTAAGAGTTTTAAAACAGTTCAAAAAAAAAATAGTTACTTTCTTCAAAAAGAAGAAAACATTCATCCAAAATTATTTTATTCTGCAGTGTTCAACTTGTTTACAGTTTTTGTAATGGAAAAATCTTGAGCTCGTTACATACGGTGGTTCGGTTTGTTGTTGCAGCAAGATTAACGAAAATGTCAAGTCAGAAACCGAGAAGTGTTGCAATATCGCGGATATGTTAATAAAACAATGATATAAACGAGTCAGAAGTAAAGACTGATACAGTTGTGGAAATATCTGAACCAACAGAAAACACCACATTTAGAGGTATTGTCAGTTCGGATAATGTAAACACCAACAGCAGTAGAGGAACAGTTATTTGGTAACAAATGTTCAACAAATACTAGGCCTAACTCCAGTGATCTACATGTAACCAGCTGTGAATATGTAAGTGGTTCTATGAATTGGTCTAGCTTGTTGTTGCCTACAGTAACGAGGCCTGTCAGTAAGCAAACAAACTGGTTTCCATAATGAGTGTAAAAGAGGAAGATATAGGCTGTGTTATGATAATGCTGTAAGAGGGATGTACTCCAAATTATGTCAAAAGTTCGATAAAATTCCGTATCTACGTGACTCATGGATCAAGACACTGCATTTATCTTCGCAAACAAAATGTACAAGATCACGAAAACTCCTGTTTCTATTATAATACTGTGAAACTTCGTATTGCATATGATATAAATTTGCTTTACTTGATTTAACAATATATCTCGTACTTGAAATCTAAGGAAACACTCGAGTAGCAAAAATACGACCAATGTTAGCCGTGTTGACATTGAAGAAATGCTTTACATCTATAATCGTTTTAACTTAATTCCAGACGGGTTTTATTTTATTATTTTATCCCGCAATAAAACTGTTTTCTTTTGGTAACCCTAATCTCTCTAGCTTACGGACTTTTACCGCCACACGCCCCCACCTGAAGCACACCACGGTGGCACAGTCGGCTACGACGTGCATTATTTGACTCTAGAGTGTGAGAGGCGACCGCTCAACATGCTGGTTCGAATCTCGCAGGTAGTGTTCATGTTTAGCCAAATTTTAGTAAATGTATGCATTGGATAACCTCATGAGAAGCCATTCGAATCAGGCGGGTCGTCTGAGAAGTCATTTTGTTGTGCTGTCTTTATAAATAATATTTTCTAGCCGGGTATTATTATAAATAATTATTTTCCCATAAGAACTACTTGAAATTATGATATCCTGTTTGATTTGCATTTGCTAATTTTCCTTTGAAAATAAATTATCAAAATGTTTTATGCAGTAGACCATTTCCTGCTGCAAATTCCACACTTAATTCGCGAGAGAAGCTGTAACGAAATCCTGGATTGAATAAGGTTCTTACTGTATATATGTGTACCATGTCTGGAAAATATTTCCCTGAAACATATTTGAATCACTTGCCTTTAGTGGTTAATGCAATGTTTATATTACTGCAACGAGAAGTTTCCATTGACGAAATCGGGAGGCAGAAAACTATGTGTTCCAGTTCGTTTCGCAAGCTGAATATGTCTGGGATGAAAAAGCAATGACTTTCAATGTAGGCTACGTTCCCTTTTACATCTTTGTAGAGGTGATATAAGATTGAGGATTAATTTTTAAAGGGTACAATAATTATTTATTATATATTACAGCAATATAACAGAGTCTATACAGGCATCCGTACTCAAATAGTTAGACGATATTTAGAAAATAAAAGTGTTTATTCAATATAATTTATACTGTTTCAAATAACTATAGCACTGACGAAAACTCTATCCACAGCACATTATAAAAAAAACTTGATTAATCAATTCAATAAAATATTTAAAAAAAAATATATACAGAACGACGCGATTAATTTTTGCATAGCTTAATTCAACACCGTAGTTTGAAATTACTGCGTTAGCATGTTTGGAACTCAGTGCCATTTAACTATGAATATTTGCATCATCAATTATCGTAGTGTAGCAACAAATTAAAGTTTATCATTTCTAAAGCATATGACTATTTTCAAATAACTTAAACTTTTATAATAGGGTCAATTCCCCAATAAAACAATATAACTTTTATGTTTTGAAACGTCGGAAAAAATTGAAAACCAATGTAAAAATTATATTTCAGTTGCAATATAACAGTTGCACTCTACAGAAGTGAACAATTTATCAGTTTCATAAAGTTTCATATTCGATCAAGTCTTGAAAAAGCAATTTTGCTTAGAGTCGGCACAATATTTCTGCGCCTCTGAGCAGGAAACAATAAAATATCTTAAAGAAACTGTATGAAGCAAATTGTATCTTGTTGCAAAATATGTTACTTTGGTTGGTTATAGTCTCTAAATTTTGATATTAATCTCAAGGAAATCAAATTTGCAATAGTGCAATTTTTGTTGATTGTTTTAATATTAATGTCTGCTTCGAGGCATAGAAATATTGTGCCACCTCTAATACCATCAATTCTGTTGCACATTTCAGCTACAGTAATTGACAAATAATATTTAGTGCAAATAAACTAGTATACTAGAAAAAAATTGTTTACAAGGAATAAACAAGCAATGTGTCATTTGTGGTTATGGTACATGGTCCCTCAACTTAAAAGTTTTGAAAATTAAAATTTTACGTCTGCAGTAACATGTTACAGAGTGAATAATGGTCGTCGTATCTATAATGTCACAATGCTCCATTTGAAATTTAAGATAGAGAAAAATTGCGAAAGCTAACAGACAATGAAATTTTAGCGGAGCTTGATCAGTTGCCGACAGCACCGCAAAGCGTTGGATACTTAGCTGACGACACGACTTTTCCGTTCTTCGTAAGCTATATATTTCACATTTTGCGAAAGATTGATTGCCATTGCAAAAAAATAGTACATCTATAGTTTTACAATGTTTATCAATTATATTGTTCCATATTCGGTAATAAGGAATTATACGAAGCTACTTTGGATATTCTTCTGCCATCCATTGTCCGTACTCATATAGTAAAGCAGTTTCTGAAGGAATGTGAAGCGTAATGAACAATATTTTTCATAAGAGACTATGTTTATTTCGTGAAAATTTGTCAATGCAAACATTTATTCTTTGGTAAGGTCAAAATGTGACGAAACTAGCTACGCCAATGACAGAACAAAGTCTTGGCTAGCATATTGCCGGCCGATCGCGGCATCAGACTGCTATTTTGTACGCTCTTCAGGGTCTGACAAATTGCAAACTTTGCTTGCATCGAAAGTAGTAGATTGTGTAAATAACTGTAGTAACCTCCACTACACCTAATCCTTTCCCCTCTCTCCTCCGGCGATCGGATGTGACTTAATATTTGCAAGTGCTAATAATAATAAAATAAAAGTAAAGATAATTTTCAACAGTCGGCGAAGATAATACTTATGTGAACTAGAAAACGTAAGATGTACTCAACTATATCAGCATATGCTACCAGCAGGAAAAATTATGTCATCTCCAGTCAAAGCACGGAAATGTTAAAATTTGCCATGAAAGGGCGAATTCCTAACAATCGCAATCAATTTGTTGCTGAAACATTTTGTTTGTATAAGGATTTTATCATTTATTTATGTTTTTAACAAAACAAAATATCTGAACTTAGGTTATACTAGCGACACATCTAAAATACAGTACACCACGGACTTTAACTCAAGATGGCAAGTTCGTGAACTCGTTGAGTTGCAAAGAAAACTGAAACAAAACTCTAATATAAAAAAGAGACAGTGTGATAATCAATGGAACCTTAGATGGCGCTGATGTAAATTGGAACCATTCGAACCAGTGCAGACAGTCTTGTCAGGTTATGTGGTATAACAAGATAGCTACCGTAATTTTACACTCGAAGCTGCTTCAACACAAAAAAACAGAATTGCTAACTCAGTGATCTGAAAGTGAAACTGAACAACGTTCTAATAACTCTGCAGAAGAAATTGCAAAACTTCAAATGTAACTCAATGAAGATGATGATCAGATTCAGAACGTTTCAAATAAAAATGTGCATGCATTCTCTCCAGTTGCTTCTCAAGTGAACAAGATATAATTTTGATATTATATCAAAAGCTTTGGAACTACTTTTCGTTTCATTTTGTGGTGTTTTGAACTACCTTCAAAATGGTAATTATTGATAAGCCACCAAGCCTCATGAAGAAAATTAGAGAATAATTGTATCAAAAATGTCGTACGAATATCATTTGCAAATACTTTGCAAGAAATTGATTGTATTATTTACTGCACCGTGTTGAGAATATGTTTAATAATTCACCCATTATTGGTTTCAGATGAAACATCAATATTTTTAGTTCAGCAATCATGAATCAAAATTTCAGCGAACTCGAAGAAGAGAGCAACCCGCACATCCAAATTCCCCAGATGAATGATCAATAACTTTAAAGGGGAATATCCTATTTAGGAATATGGCTAATAGAGTGTTTTCTATATTTGTGCTGTCCATTCCTAAATGGAAGAAGGGAATACAGGAACCACCTTGCTGTTCACTTCACCTGAACTTAACCCCTCCTTAAATCAGCATGTCACAACAGTACATATTGATGGAACAGTCAAAGCTATGCCATACATGTTTCTTCACATATGCACCATACATATTGAAGAAAGAGCACATGCAGGCTAAATTGAAGTTAAATTTGTCGATAACAGTAATTAACTGGAGGGAGTGGCTCTTTTTAAAGTGTAAGATCTAACTTTCATATTTCTAATTCATGCCGTGCTTACCTCATGTGTTATCAGTTTGAAAGAAATAGATAATGTCTACCAGTAACGATCACTTTTTAGTAGTTTAAAATCTGATAGGTACTGAGTTATTTTAAGAATTTATTGGTATATGATCTCTCTTCCAGACGTTCCCTGCAGCGTATGTATTAATGACGAGGAAAACCGAAGAATCGTACCTCTCTTTGTTTCACGTTCATCACCGTCGAGGGGAGAAGGAAAGTCATTCAAGAGTTACTTTACCAATGAGTTTGATCATGCGACTTCGTCCTCCCCCGTATTCATGCAAAACGGCGAGTTTCGTGATCGTGAAAGTAGTAGTATAGCTGACATGAAAGAACTATTAGTAGTATGTGTTCACACCATACAAGGTATTAGAAAAGAAAATGTCATTACGCATCCAGAAGTTGTGAAGATCAGGGAGGCCATGGAAGACAGCAAGAAAGCTAAGAAGCAATAACAGAGTTTTAATATTAGATGTACTTTTGGGGAAATTAAGGCTAGGTAATACTAATTTGACCGGATATAAGTACTTTACATATTTCTCTATCTTTTATTTCTGTCTAATGGTACACTCGTCATCTATCCAATTCGGTTCCGAATGTAAATCGGACATAACGACCAAATGGGACAGTTCCCCCAAAATAACTATCAAGAAGTAAAACGTTAATCACTCAGATTCGAGAAAGTTAAAGTACAAAGTTATGTTCGTTATTAATTGAACGAAATCTTTCAACATTTACGGAGTTGATATAGTGTTCATTCGGAGTATTAGTGGAAAATGAACTATATTTGTAATTACACAAAGCCAGGCGACCAATTTAGGTAAATCACATTTTTTAATAATCCTTTTAAAATCCTTGTCGCTCCCTAAAAATCTCACCATACGGAAATCCCTGCCCTGTTAGTATTGTTTTGAAACTACTTTGTGCTTTTTTTTAAAACATGCTTATAATTTTCATTGAAGATGTTTGGTAAATCGAAACATTTTCTTTATTATTGTGATTTTGGTTATTTTTATTGCTTCAGAACTTCTCTAAGTAATTTTCAGAACCACAATTATGTCAGAAACGTTATTTAAAAATAATGAATATCTTTCTTCGAAACATACCCCTACTTCGAATTTCGTTTTACCAAATTAAATTATGACACTTCCTAATTATTGATATTATAAGGATCGACGAGACGTCGCCGATTCTTGATTTCCGTCACCGTCACTTTCTCTCCTTATTAATTTTATTAGTATTTCTCTGATCTTCGAGTCAAGGGCCTCTCCCCCCTTTTCCCGCGAAATCTTTTAAAATATTTTTAAAGTAAAATGAAGCCTGAGCAATCAAATGTGGTTCAATAGTAATTATTTTATTTTATTTTCTCCTCAAGCAAATATGTTATTGTTCAACGTTTTTATCGCAAGGGGCAATGAACCTGGCTACTGACACTCAAATTCACTAATTTACATACAGCTTACCTACAGATGCATGATGGGATTTATCGTCGAAAGGAAAAATTGGAAGAAAAACAAAGGGAGTTGAGTGAAGGTATAACTAGCGGACAGTCGCTTTATAGATCGCTATGTATGTCTTTTAATATTTTTCAGTTCTGTGGATTATCATCAGTTCCGTTATGTCTGCGATAACATGTAAACTTCCGAAATTACCCGACTCTACTTCCGAAATTATGAACTCATAACCACTGTTTTTGCGGATTGTGGAGAATGCACCGAAATGGAGCTTTATGCTCCCTCCGACTCCATTGACCCTTTAAGTCTATGAACACGAGTTAATGCATTCTTACTTCGCTTCCTTTCTTTAACTGTTTCGTTACCGCTATTTACATTTGTGTTTTACATGTTATTAGTCGTAGAACATGTTATTAGTCGCGTTTTCTTTTTCTTTGTCCTATTATAATCTTTTCTGTATTTGAATCTATGTATTTGTTTTTGCCTGACTCCTGCGGTGTCCTTGGAGATCCTTTGAGCTCCCTCGACTGCGTTTTTCCACTGTTTTGGCTGCCACTGTGGGGACCAAAAAGGGGGGAAATGTAGTCGTGAACGCAGCCAGGCAACAAAAGAATTAACATTGTTGATGTTCGAAACTTTTTGGAACAAGGGAAGAGAAGGAAATTTGTAAAAGGAATTTCTTCAAAATTAACCGATTTTATGTTGTCAGTCCGAAAGTTTATTGATATAACTGTATAGGTATACCAATATTTCTTGGCTGTGCTCCAAGAAGATAATTTTCAAGCAATTCAAATTCAAAAATAAGAAGGAACATTAACTTTATTTCAAATTCTCGGTAGCTTTTTTTCCATAAACTTGTTTTAGATTAACAACCATCACTTCATGCATGAATACATTGCAAAATTGTGTTGCACTGCCGCACTATGATCGTTAAATATGAAACATCTCTCATAGCCCTAGAAATACTGGTACACCTCTAAGATTTGTAAATAAAGTGCTTCACCTGTTTCATTTTGCACCTACCTTCTTTAATTCTTTTAAATTCATTGCATTTGTATAATAAATATTTAATTTTATGTCAAGAACTTTCAGTATGTGGTAATATGTTAATGGTTCTCTTTACTAATTCGTGCAATTCCCGAACTTCCCGCTCACTTTTTTTTTAATAAAGCATATTTAAAAAAAATGTCAGAAAGGCGAGAAGTAAATGATCCAACGATTGGGGTTGTTTACGTAACGGTTTGTTCATATATATGTGAGAAATGAAATAAACTTCAAAATTTGTGTAGTATCTTTCGATTTCTGTTCATACGTAGTCACCATGGTCATTGCAGAATTCAGCTTTTTTTGACCTAGAGCTCAATATTATTGTTCTACCGAATTAAACGTAAGAAATATAGCATTATCCGGGCACAAATTATTGAATGCTTGTAAAACAAAAATTTTTCAATGCAGAAAATACTCTGCATACCACAGCGGTAGTTCAACCTTATGCCCTTTTGAGATTGAACTAAGAGCCTGTTGTTCTGCTGGAACAATGACGCATTACTCGTGGAACCCAGACTGTTCACATCGTTGCCCATGTCGACAGTGATGCCCAGTGAGGTATATGCAAATCTTGTCGTATCAACTATTGGGAAAATACTGTCGGAGGAAGAGGAAGAAAAGAAAAAGTACAAAAGAATCATCGAAATGCTTCATGCCAACACTGATGAAGAAACAAAAGAATACATTTCAAGCAACGGGACTAAGTTACTAATAAATTGCATATTGCAAGAATACTTTTTGATACATTACAGTCTGCCCATAAAAAGTAATTTATGAGCATATATAGAAGGTAATGCAAGCTAACCAATACTACTATTGATGGAAAATAATTCGAAATAAATGGGAAAACTTAACGAGTCTTCACAATTATTTTACTGATGTTTGTGTTCACTGACATTAGATGGCAAGACTTCCCCCTTATCATTGTCATTTTAATGACATATAAGTTTAGTCCCAAGCAAATCGTTATTATGAGAAACACAATGAACTTGAAGAAAATTACATCAATAAACAACGATGGTTATATGGGAGGAAACGCCATGAAATGTGACAAACATTTATTAGAAACCATATGTTAGAAATGCTACTGAAATACAATATTGTTGGGATAAAGAAATAGCGTCTGCAAGGAATATTCAGCCAATAGTTTTCACCACCAACACATGTATAATGCGGCATTCAGATTCAATATGTTGATATAAAACGTATTAAACAGTTAAAACAAATACATAACAATGATACGTACAGTCGTACATGTAACTTTTTGTAATAATGATAAATTAGTGTTTCATTAATATTGCAATAATTTGATTGCAATCTCGATTTCATTTTTGTGTTGTGGATTATTAAAAATGTTTTGCTGTGTTTTGATTAGCTTGTTTTATTGCGTTCATATTTATTCTGGGCGCCATTGTAAAGCATGTTTTTTCTGCTCTGATAATCATTGATTTATTTAAGTTTGTTGCCTTATTATCAGTAAGTTCTTCAAATGATAGACTAATACTAGTGTAAAAGAAGCTGTGTAGTGCAGCACGTAGTGTAAATCTGTAGATAACTGAGAAAACCACACAATTGAAAGTTCGTCTGTGTTTGAACCGCTAGGCCTGCCTCAACAAAATGTCAGCTGGTAAAAAGTTTCCATGTGGTGTCTGTGAGAAAAATGTAACAAGAACTTGTAAATGGATGCTCTGTGAAATATGTGGGTTTTGGTTCCACAACTCATGTACTGGATTTTGTGATACTGTGTACGAGCCACTCACTGCATCCCCGAGAAGTATGATCACTGATGTGATTCTGCAAAACGTGCAAAATCGATATTCGCGTTACTATCGCCATGAAGCGCCTAGATGTCAACAATGAACTCAAAAATCAAATAAAAAGTGTATTACAAGATGAAATTGCTGTCATAAAGTCTGAAATGAAAGTACAATTAGGAAATATAACTGAATCCCTTAAATGTGCCTATGTAGTGAAACAAGACAGGACCAGTCAGATCCCCACCGAGACAGTGTGCAGTACCAGTTCTCCATGGTGACACTACTATCAACAAACAATTGAAAGATGCACTAATTGAAGCAAATGAGCAAGAAAAGCGGAAACATAATGTCATCATCTTCGGAATTCTTGAACCTGAGGGTCGAGATGAAAGCGACCAGGATAGGGATGACCGTATCCGAATCCAAGTAGCCCTGGAAGTTGCGTAACCACTTGCTGTCCAAAATATCCGATATGTCAAACGCTTGGGAAGACGTAACACGAACCAATTATCACCACGACCAGTTATAGTCACCTTCTCCAATAATCACACAAAACAAATGGTTCTACAGAATGCAGTAATGCTTCTGAGAAGTGATCAAACTTGGTTGAACTCAGTGTATACCAACAAAGATCTCACATACAAAGAAAGAGAACAGAAGAAAGAACTCTTAAAGCAAGTTCGTGTTTTAAGGACGGAAGGACATTCAGTGAGAATCCGCAATGGTGAAATACAATATGAAATCTTGTCCAGTGAAAGTACCCAACCCTCATCCTCCCCAATCAACGAGCCCAATCACCACGATACCCATCCAGACCCCTTGTTGCCAACTAGTCCCATACCAACACCAGACCATGCCTTCCAACACACAACATAACGAGTAGCAACGACCGCCGGACTGTTATGAAGCAAGCTGTGATATTAATTGTGTACAAAGTTTAAATATTGACTCATATCATATTAGTAGCTGAGTAGGACAATCTATAAACCCCACCGGCTGTTCCAATAACCCAAAGTGCTATATTTCCATATCCCTCACCTGTTCCAGTACCCAAGTACCTGAAAAGGCAATCCCTATAGACATAGCAACAGTATTGCCCGTAAGACAAACATTAATAACAGTGTTCCTGTAAACAAGACACGAAGTGCCCCAATGCATAGCATTAATTTTGAAACCCGTTCAAATTTAAGGAATAATAAACCTGACATCACTAAATTAAAAATTTATTACCAAAATATTAGGAGTATAGAAACCAAATTATTTTATCTGAATGCACAATTTCAAAACTTTTTAGAGTATGATCTAATAGGGTTTACTGAAACGTGGTTACATAATAATGTGTCTAATGCCAAATAAGTATTTAGTTTTCCGTAAAGATAGACTGGTTGGAAGAGGTGGCGGTGTTGCCTTATTATGTGATAGCCTAAAACCAACCCATAGAACTGATCTAGAATCAAAATGTGTCAATAATGGAGTTCTTTGGTGTGAGGTTAAGTGTGATGAAGTTAGCTTACTATTCGGTGTTTACTATAGACCACCATCAGAAAACATTCAGGACTTCATGGACCTACTAAGTTTATCTCGGAGCTAAATGTTAATACCAGAATAACCTTAATAGGTGTTTTCAACCTTCCACATTGTAACATTTGCAATGTTATGAGAACTGTCTCATGAATTTAAATTTCCTATTGTATTTAATTTCTCTCAGACTACCTTCACGTAATTTTATTTCACTATTGTCCACTTTGAAGTTTAGCCAAATAGAGATACATTCTGTGCAGTTGGCAAGATCTCTGTTAGTATATTTTTGTTTTGGCAGCAAAGGGAGATGGGACTTTCCAGATATTTTATTTAAAGACTCATACTGTAAGAGAATTATATAAAAGTAATGTGTTCATGAAGTAGGGAGCTCTTATAAGTTTTAGAGCGAATAGGTTATCATGTGAAAGCTCGTATTAGTTCTACAAACAATTTCGTTATCATGGAGGACCGTTGTAGTCTAGTCTTATAAACAGTTTTAAGTTCTGAAGTTCGTTGTGAAGAACCAACACGTCAAATACAGTACGAGCTATATCCCTGATGTGAGAATGTGTCACCAAAATTGCAGTTTTGTTTAATTAACTTGAATTCGAGATGAACGATCCGCCGTACTAAAAAGACAGTGAGTAAGGAGGGAACCTCCACCGTTAGAAATATTATGAACACGTTAATGTTTTTGTGAAATACGTCAGTTGTGAGACTTGAACAATATATGAACTGTGAAGTGTGAAAATGTGATTATGAACTGTTTGAACACTGTGTAGAGGACCAGTCCAAAGAAAACCGCCACCTAAAAGATGAGCAGCCCAATTTGTCTGATTGTTATATGGGAAAATGACGAAGACGTCGTGGGACTGGATGAAGATCCACAACCCCCGATATATATTGATATATAAGAAATGGATGAAGACTTTAAAGGAACTGATTTGTTTGTGTAATAAGTGAAAATGTAAGTAATGCGTTTATGATATTTGATTTATGTTTGAAATAGTTTTGAAATAATAATAATTTAATTAAGAATGAATATTTAATATATTGTTTTGCATCAACGATAAAAGGGAAATAGTGTGAACATCTGTGATCATTTTTCTAGTTTTTTAATAAATACATTTACTCTATAAAATATTTAGATGCAACCTGCATAAATATAATATAAAGGATTACAGAGGACTACATAAGATTGCAGAAGATTTCAAAGGATGCAGCGAAGATAGAAGTAAAAAGGAAATACATAGACATAATACTGAAAGAAATATAATAATGATAATCTAAATATTCTACCCCTGGGAAAATTAAAAGAATTAAAATAATTTAGAAACTGTCTCGGAACGAGCTGAGGTATCGTTGATCTTAAGTTCTAATTAGAATCAGAACTTGGGATTATAATCTGAAGTCGTGATGAGGCATGTTTTAAATTCAGCATTGACCTTTGACTTTAGTTACAACATTGTCTTTGGGCTTCAGATGGGTCATACCTGACAACAGCTGGTAATGATGTTTTTAAAACTGAATTTAATTATATAATTTCTAAAATTAATTTGGTGCAATATGTTCAAGAACCAACCCGTAATACCACCATTCTGGATTGGTGCTTGAGCAATGTACGATGTGGCAGCGTTATTGCAGAAATTGCAGAATGTTACCTACAATCTGATCACAGCAGCCTATTTATTGATATAACTATCGATAGAAAAAACAAACAATCTAATTTTACCTATATAGATTATAAAAAGTCTAACTTTACAGCCATCAAAAATGACCTCTGTACAACCGATTGGCCTATGCTTAGTGCTACTGACCTTGATTTTTCATATAACCATAAATGAAATATTCAATACTCATTTAAATATACTTGAATGCAATGCATCATCTCTTCCATGGTTTGACAAACAAGCTAGCAGATTATTAAAACAGAAAAAAGAAGGACATTCAAACATTAGATAGTTGAGCTGAAGACTGTTTGTTATTTAGAAAAAAGAACTTGTAAAAAGTGGAAAATACTTAAATTAACTAATGCCGAACATGAATACAAACTTTTTTCGTAAAAACTTAAAACATACACTAAGTGGAAACTATCAGCTTTACTGTCAAAATAGATCTACCAATCCAAAATCATTTTGGAGTTTTGTTAAGTCAAAGCGTAAATATGTACAAGCTCTACCTCATGACTTGTGTTATGAAGGAAAAACTCTAACAAGTGATCAAGAGAAAGCAGAAGCTTTTGCTTCCTTTTTTAATGGTATATATGAGCATGATTCTATAAATACTACTACAGTCACCACTATGTATCCCTCAATTAGTTATGAGCATACTTTACTCCCACTAAAACAATTCACTGTTACTTCTGCAGAAGTGAAAAGAGCACTTCTTACCAGTACCGTTAAAAGTGGAGTCGATAATTTTGGATTTGACAATAAAGTGATTTCACTTTGTTCAACAGAGCTGAGCATCCCCCTCATGTATTTATTCAACAAATCATTACAATCTGGCACATTTCCTACACATTGGAAGTCAGGTCAGATAACCCCCTTACCAAAATGTTCAGAACCTAAGGCTAAAAATGTCATAAACTATCGTGTAATAACCAAATCATCTACATTTGGTAGAAATTTTGAGCATTACCTTCATATAAGTATTCAAAGCCATGTGACACCTGTAATATCCAAGTATCAATTTGGCTTCTTCAAGGGAAGATCCTGTCCAACCAACCTAATCTCTTGCTATAATGAAGTTTATGAGTCTTTAGCCAAAGGTAACCAGTGCGACATGTTCTATTCAGACTATCGTAAGGCATTTGATCTCGTGAACCATGAATTGGTGTTCTACAAGTTACAAAATATTTATAATTTAAATCCAAATCTTATTAAATCTTACTTATGTGAAAGGGACATATCTGTATCAATCATGCGAGCGTTCTTTTAGTACATACGGGAACATACACATAAAGAAACGAAACCGTCTTATAAATACCCGTGCTGGGAAGATTGTATTCATAAACTATAATCTCAAACTGCAAGCTAATGATTGTCAAGAGAATAAGGGTACCACAGCCAACACTCACGTAACAAATGCAAGATCACAGGATCAACTGACCTTGCCCTTGGCAATTGACGTAGAATCTGTATATTCAGTAGTACAAGCACCACCAACTACTGTGACGAACGCTTCGCGCTCATTCTTTTTTGAAACTGTCCTCGTTTATTTTTGATTGCCATCCGTCATAATTTGAGTTGTTCCTTTTCACTTTGTTTAGATTCCAATCACTGTAAGTAATTTACGACCTTCCGTCTTGAGAGTTGAACTTACGCCAACTTGCGAAATAGAGAGAGAAGGCGAGTGTTGTAATTTTGTCTTTCTGAAACCACATGTTATTTGGCCAATGAAAAGCTTTTACCTTTTAAGAGATACCCTATATGATTTTGTATAAAACATTAGACAGGAGTCCCTCTCGAGTTTTTGACAGTTCTTAGTCAGTCCTTAATTCTTTGTAGCTTTGGGTTCGTTCTTGAGAAACAGTATCAATATTGAATATAGAATGTAGTTGAGAACATTATTGTGTCGAAAGGTGATGTGTGCCGAGTCGTTGTATTTAAGTTCGATATGAAATCAATGTATAAAGATGATCCGATAGTCGTTGACGAAAGTTTTAATGATTCAGTGAAAGCGGCACGTAGTAGTAATTTAATGTACGGACATGTAAATAGTTGAGATTTGAGAACATTGAACATGGTGAATGAGGAATATGTGATCATTATTAAAGACTAGCAGTGTGAGGTTTGTCCCAATGCAAAATGACCACCTACCAAACCAGGATACCGCCAAGCAGCCAAAATCTTTTGGAATCTCCTATCCCCAATCACTGAAACACTCCAGCAGAGACCAGGACTTGATGGAGGGTGACAGGATGAAGATCCCACTCCCCAACTGAAATATTGTTAATAAATTTCGAATAGAATGATTGTGATATTGAGAATGTAAGTATAAATTTGTGGAATGGTTATTTATTGTATGACGTATTTTGCTTGTAAGTTTAAAAATTCATAATAAAGATATTAAATTAATTAATTTCACTTGAAGAAGAATCTCTAATGTAAAGCTGTGTTCAATAACCTGCACCAATTGAATAAATGTCTTTCTATATTTGATTACGACTGAAGTTTTTTTGTTATACCTAATAAATTCAAGTTTTAAATGGAGTTCCTGATAAGAGCATGAACATTCAATAAGCTTCTGAAAATTTATAACTTCGGAAGAAAAATAATACTTAAAGGAAGCACTACGAATAGATATACGAATGATTATATAAATATCAATGTAAAATTCTGAAAGTTAGAATGTTATCTCAGTAATTATGGAATATTAATAATAAATAACTCATCCCTGTGAGAATCGATTTCCTAGTATTGGCATGAACCATGCTGTAGGTTCCAGCAGAATGGTTACAAAGCTATTTTGTTGGAAGTAACGACCTGAGCTGGGACCAAGGGCGAAAAGGGCCCCAACGCCCCAGTGGGCGCTACACTACACCAAGCTCCACATCCACACGCCTGACCGATTATCCTTCATCTGAGTCGGGTGAAGAGACTGAAGAATCGGATTCAAATATGAGTCTGCATGACTACTTCTACGAATTTTTCTGAAGATGAGGATTTCTAGTTAGTTTAATGAAAGTTTGAATCTTTGAAACCTTAGTTGCTTTTGTTCATTCATATTCATCAAAGATGGTTTTGACATAATTGGTCGCCGGCTCTCCTCTCACGTCTACCTCATTTTTCCTTTGCCATTTCAAGTTGTGTTGCCCTTGATGTTGTAATTGATTCATATTTGTCTCCTGAAACATTATAACGTTCGATGTAGCTGTGATTTTTAAAATGTTCAAGTTCGTGATAATACTGATTTGCATTATTTTATTTTAATACATTCCTCAAATCAGCCAATATAGGTCTAATTATGAAAGTTGATCTTCTGTTGTTGTAATATTGTATTGGCATTGTGAAAATTTGTAATGTGCTCCCCGTCTGGCCACCCCTCTGTAGTGTATCAGGTTATGGGGCAGATTTTGTCTTGAATGTTTTCAATATGATAACCTCTAAATATTCTCTTTACTTCAATTTCGCTATCTTCACATTTTCCAATATCTTTGGAGGTGTTGTGTGTTACTTCTTGGTCCTGGTCACAACTTATAGCTTAATTTAAAGTCCTTCGCTTCTTTGTTGTAGTATTATTAATTTTTGCCGACCAGTTTCGGAGAAATACTCCATTCTTAAGGCCGTTATAAGACAACAACAATTAAACAAAATTATTATCAAATATAAAACATACAATACTTACATCAATTAATAAAAAAATATCTGCTCACAAGGAATAAATATCAAATACTAGCATAGTTACAGTTAAAAACGTCAAAATAATGTATTTTTGAATTCTATTTGTTAATGTACCAGGTCCCATATCTCTATTCATCGTATTATTATTTAAAATGTCATAACTTTCGACAAAGTCTAGTTGCTTGGCAAAACGATTAGGAGATATTGAGGGTTAAAAACGTCAATCATCGCTAACGAGAAAGTGCTCTTTTGTTATTAATTGTAGTATACGATTTCAATTTATATCGCATAATTTATTCGTTCGGGATAAATTTAATATCTGAGAAAGTCGCCATTGCCCTATATTCCGGATTAATTAATCTTTTTCTCTTTAACTTAATTTAAACTATGTTAATATTTTATCTTCTTTTTTGATTCGTACAATCACATTAAAATATAAGTAGATTTTTATTTATTAATTTTGTTAGAAAACTTAATGTAATTTTGTTAATCCCACGAATTTTATAGTAATATGATCATTCGATTAGTTCTATAAAGGGCACAGAACCAACTATAATAAATTCAAATGTAAATAAGGATTTGATTTTAATAGTTCAAAGTCCAAACGATATGATAATAAGTAAGTTAATTCTGTGATTTTCTTTTATTATTTCAGTAATAAATTAGCATTTATAATAAATAACTTATATTAGTATAAAAGTAGGTGCACATCCTTCAGTATTGTATTTTTTTCTAATATATGGGATAAAAAAAACGGAAGTCATTTATATAACATTGTCTAATCATGTGATCTCAGGGGACGATGTCTTTGGCGCAAAATGTCATTACAGCAAATGCGAGTTTGGTAAGGTACCGTCGGTATAGCAAACAGAAAAAACAGACACCGACCTTATAGCAAAACATAAAATTGCATGAAGCGACTTATCAGAAAATCGTCGTAATATCAACTTTTGAAATTGGCGGTAGTCAGTACAGCAACAGGACATTACAGCAAACGTCATAACAGCAACAACAGTTTAAAACATGATTCGTATATATTCTATTTGACAATTTATTTTACTGTACATGCATTTCGCTTATGTAAACTATTGTGCATAATGTTATTAAAGTATAAGGCAGAATATTACAAATCAGGGTTTTTTTAAGGAAATTTTATCACTGCACATATTTTCTCGAAATCATATAAACTCGAGAAGTGAGACAGAAATTTTTGCAGAAAAATATGGAAGTTTAAGCGCTAATTTTTCAATGACGACCCCAGCCCAGAGAAGTTGAGAAACGTATCGAAATTTTCGAGGGAAACGAGAGTTACATTTTTTACGTATTGCTATGACTGTGCTAAAGGAGAGGCTTTGGTGAGGGTTTCGGAAAATTTTCCAGTAATTTACACACGAAAATCCCCGAGCCGAGCGAGGGCCGATTTTTTTTAGGGCTTTTCGATCAAAATTTGCTATTTTTACATTAGTTTGCAGAAATTTTCCTTATTTTTTCACTTTTCCTTTTCGTTTTTTTTGCTAAGCAGGACGGGTTTGAACCCCCATATACCGTATATATAATTATAATCACGACATTAAGAGAGAGAAAACAAAATATATATAATTGTCAAAACCGAAGTTAAATAAATAAGGTATTACTGCCGGAGCAGGCCAAACCATGAAACATTGTAAGGCGAATATTGGTGTTATTAGTAAGAGTATAAGACATTAGATTAATAATAAGAAACTCGAGCTGAGCGTGGGCAAAATTTTCTACGTTTTCCTGTGTCAAATATCGAAATACGCGTGGTTATACTTATAATCCGAATTTCAGAAGAACTTTTCCGAAACTATAATCTCTCATTCTCTATTACTCAATGATTTGCTTAGTACACCATTTGGGGGAAACGTATATTAGCGTGCACAACTTGGGAATTGTATTTGACACCGAAAAACCATTATCTTCAATATTTTTTTTTTAGTTCTTTGTAATTTATGAATGCACGGAACAGTGTTTTATCTAGAAATTTCAAAGTGGGG
>JAQFYR010000009.1:0-24400 GCA_034694985.1 Campodea silvestrii
ATCTTTTCCCATTGAAAACAATGTAAAACTATTCGGAGATCGGGTCCTTTGGTTATCTGCATAAAGCTCGTACGATTAGTCTACCGTTGTAACGGGCAGGATATGTAATTTCTTAAAATTTAGATCTGCTTTGTTAAGTTGTCTTGTTTTATGATGTTTAAAAATTTGAAAATTCTCTAGTATTTTTTAGATTTCTTACTTATTAGGATATTGGTCACTTTCACATTTAACACTCACATGCAATTACAATAGACTATCAAACCAGTAATTTCGATGTCAACTGCGGAATCACTTTTGTATTTTAAATGCCGAAACCCAAATATGTAGTGCTAGAGGCCCCAAGTAGAAATTCGATCAGAATAAATCGTTATTCGATCATAATAAAGTGTTCACGTAATCTTAAAAATATTTCTCAAAACCCCAAGTAATTGCTGAAGTCTCTATTAGTTTCTCATATAATAGCATTACCTACAATGGGGCCCCAATAGTTTCTAAAATTGTAATAGTTATCCCTATGTCGGGGACCCTATAACGTTTTGTCACAAACAGTAATTTCTATTTTGGGGCCCCCTAAAACATTTCTCAAAGCCCCAAGTACTTGTTGAAGTGTCTAATAGTTTCTCATATAGTAACATCATTACCTACAATGGGGCCCCCAACAGTTTCTCTTGTAATATGTATCCCTATGTCGGGGCCCCTAACGCTTCTTCATAGACAGTAATTTCTATTTTGGGGCCCCTCACGATTATCTTACACCTTCTTTGGGGCCCCATCACACGATGCTTCGTGTAATCAGAGCCCCTCTAAGATCATTGACATATTCTGGAGTCTCTCCCTCTTCTTTTTTCTTCGTTTATATTTTTATTCATTTTCTCTTTTATTATTATTATTATGATTTTGCGAGGGCCCAGTCAGGGATTCCTGACCTCCTGACCTGGCCAGTCCGACTCTGGCGGAAGGTAAAGTACAGTTGTATAGATGGAATGAAGAGGAATTTCAAAGAGGGATCTGTATGGAAAAAACGGGAATGAGTTTAAACCTTAATGATTGCGTGTGAATATGAATTTTCAGAAATTATCTGCACTTGATAAATAATAATGAGAACAAGTTCAGTTTATTAAAGCGTCTAACCGTCCGGGGCAACACACTGAACACAATATATGCTGTTAACCGGCGGTTTGTAAAGGACGATAAATTGCTATCAGATTGTGCTAATGTATTTTACATTTGATAAGTTTCGGTAAAAAATTAGCTTTCTAGATGCATACTACCATTCATACAAAACTAAGAGAAACTTAGCATTAGAAAGTTTGTAAAGTGAAATTATGCTACTCCACAATTCGACGCAGTGATGGAACGGGTCACGAATTTTTGACACGGTTTGATCTTGTGACCAAAAATAAGCTTCGCCAGCTACAGGTGGTAGTTGAATTTCTGTAATGATAATCACACCCCAAAATTGCTAAGGAATTGGTTTGAAAACAAGCAGGAGCGCGCGCAGAAAGCATGAACTCCCTTAGGGGCTGTCACTCCTCCCTTGTCGAACTGAAAAAAAAAGTAAGGAATGGAGAAAGCAAACATGAAATGAAAAAAAATAGTTGGAAAAACTCATGAAAAACCGGTAAAAAAATATCTTAATTTCCACCAAAAGAACTTCCCGGGTCAAAAAACGGTCACACGGACTGACCCGGTGACCAGGCGACCCGGAGGATATTTGACCCAAAAGTGACCCGATGACCCGATGATGTGACCCGTTCCATCACTGGTGCGATGCCCATACGACCAACGTTATTTGCATTCGTAGCATAAGTAAAAAGAAAATATGAAACAAGCAAATGCTGTAACACTCGCCGAGAAAGGACAAATCATTTCTACTAACTGTTGTTTTTTCAAGCCAAACTGATCAAAATTCTTAAATGTACTATAAAATACTCTCGTTGTTCATGTATCTGCTGTAATTTCGTCGCACAGTGTGTAAATATGTAACAATGAAACATATTAATAGGATTTACCAAAATATTCACCAATATAATATATTCCATATTCGGATACTGTATATCAATAACCCGGGGCACTTATAACTGTAGTTTAGTAAGCTTGGTCATGTGACTAGTGTGTAGCCTACTGTTGTTCTTTTATTATAACATACATGTGGTCGCTCCTAATACCAGTAATATTTCTTCTAAGCAGATTTTTTTTTGTTACTCTGTTCCGACATTGAAAACTGTTCATAACAAGCGGCAGCTACTTGGCCTTTGCTATATACAACTTCACTTTCAACTTCAACTTTACTTTCAACTTCAGCGTAGCTAAAAAAAAAAAAAAAAATCCTAAATCGATTATTTTCATGGTCTCATTGGTGGACGCCAGAAATAATACGAGCTTTTATAACTAATAACGGAGCTTACTCAACAGAAATATAAGATAATTATTACTTAAAAAAGATATTTGTTCATTTAAAAATTTAATGTTACGTATATGTGATTAGAGCAATCATAGTTATTTCTTTAGATAAAAAATATATTTCCGGTGGCAGATTTTTTTCAAACAAACCGAACATTTTTGCTTTGTCATTCACTATTTATTTACCATGCAATACAATAATATACAGAACTTTCATCTACATCAGTGGTCTTCAAACTGTGGGTCGCGATCCTTTGGAAGGAGGTTCGTCGACCATAAAAAGAAAAAAAAATAAGGACATGAAAAGTAAAAAAAAATATAAATAAACTCAGGTCAATGATTCTTGAACGAAAGAAGGAAAATGGAAAAATAGAGAAATTTATTTAAAAAGTTCTTGAAAATCGGATAAAAAGTTTGTATTTTACATTTAAACGAAATAAATTTTGGGCTTCGCTTCGCTCGGCAATACTTTTCCTACCACATTTTTAGTACTCTTCTTTTGGGCTACGCGGGTCTCATGTAAGGAAGTTCAAGCGCATGTGTGAATCTAAAGTAAGGTACGAAAAAAAATTCAGGTAGGAAAAAAATGACTAGATGAAAAATTTCGGATCTCGAAAAAACAAAGAGAAGGTTGGATGGGCCGCCAGTCAAAAAGATTGAAGACCACTGATCTACATCATAATACTGTTAGTGGCAGTAAGGAGGTCTGCCAATCGTTCAAACATTCTCCACGACAGGTTTGTGCATTTTATATATTTATTACGACGAAATATAACAAATTGCGCAATATTATATCTCAGCATATACAGTAGTAATTATCAATAATAGCTATGTTCATATTGTATACATTCTGACAGTAATATCAAATGATTGCAACAACAGTCATCTCTAGCAGGATTATTGTAAACAGCGTACATGTATATGAATTCAAAGGCATCCATTAGTTGAGGTAATGTAATTAATGTAACAAATTATATTGCGAAATAAACGAGTCCAGTAAGTGATGATGAGATTAGACATGATGCACCTTCCGAGGGGTTCATCACTCACAAAAAGAATATGCATGTAAGCCAGATTACAAGGACCATAAATATGGCAAGGATTACAATGAATGCAACTATTGCGATTACAAAGATCACAAAATAACACAAGTGTCTGAAATTTCAGACCTCGGTGTTATAATGCAGGAAAATTTTAAATTTGATAAGTACATAAATAATATAATTACAAAGGCTAACAGACGTATGGGTATGATTCTCAGACATGCAACATAATTCTCTGGAATGATCTCTCTTCTGAAATAAGAAAATCTAATAATATAAATCAATTCAGAAATCTCTGTATAAAGTATATCCTCGGAAAAAGAAACGACTATTAATTTTCCATATGAAATAACAAAGTGGTCAACACAAATTATATTACTTTTGCATATTTTATAAAAATCTATAGGGAAGGTTTTGTGAACTTTTGTTTTTGCTTTTGTATATATTTTTCTTTTTCTGTAGTCCTGTATTTTTTATGTCCGTGATTTTATGTTCTGTTTTTTCTCATGTTTATGATTAATTTTTCTTTTCTATTTCATAGTAGTTTAACATTAATATTATTAAATTTGAACCGCCATTATGTCTTTGCCATCTTTTGTATATAAATGAAACTGTCATATATATGTGGTCAAGGGTAAGAGAGGACCATGAGTCCTACTCTTTGCCACGTAAAATAAAGCATTATTATTATTATTATTATTATTATTACTTCCAATGATGCTATTTATTTCGGCAATCGCTAGCTGCTGGGTCTGGCTTAGTGCTTTCGGATTAGTAACAGTGGGTATATATTATACAGCAGTTCAATATTAAAAATATGCTTTGTGCAATTTTATATTAATATAGTATAATTTATGGTACAGCCCCCCTCCCCGTCGGGCGTCATTTGCCCCCTGTCGGGCAATTCTTGGCGCCACCCCTGTTTCAACATGTGTATGAATGTACCACAATTACCTAAAAGTAACTGTAAAAGTAACTAAACAGTTACTTCGAAAGAACTGTAACTGGTTACATTTGTTACAGAGTAACTTGTAACTGTAACCATGTTACTATAAGGGTGAGAATATTGTAACTAACCCTGCTACTATTGGGGTGAAAATATTGTAACTGTCACCCTGCTACTATTACAAAGTAACTTCTTACAAAACAATGGCGTCTGAAACTTACTGATACCACAATTTGACATGTTATACTACCAAAAAAAGTTACATATGACCTGCTCCACCAATTTGTAACGTCAGACGTTGAATCTGCCGGAGTGCCGGTTAAGCTGGGCCTAAAATTTCAGGTTTTAGCTCCTTCAATATTTTCAAGACTATTCTGAAACATAAACAGTCCAAGCATACGTTTAATTGGATGGGGATGTGAACGAGATATACTTATGAAATATATAAATGTAGAAACGGAAAGTAAGAATATTTCAGACATTGTAAATTATTTCAATGTTGGGATAACTGGCGGAGTTGATTACAGCATTACTTGTTGTACTTTGAGTGACGTCATTAGCCACGCACGTAGTAACCCAGAGTCTGGGGGGACACGAGGAAAAATAAAAACACTACATAAAGGAATGGACATATTGAGAAGTAAAAAGAATAATCTCAATTTTCAAAACGTAAAGTTGATAATCAAAGATTCAAAGTTAAATGAAAGTAAAACACATTTGAATTTGGAAAGAATATCTTCGTAGTCAACAATTAATAAGTTGCATTTCCAAAAGTCTGTGTAGAAATAATCCTAATTCCTTAAGGATATATTTATCACCAAAACAATGGATTTTAGTTAGACATTACATCGATTGGTTCATTTTTGGTTGAAACAGGTAAGTCAAGATCATTGATTAATTCAAATTTTCCTTATCTTAATAATGTTGGTGTCAGGAAAATCTCGGTTGTTTTATCAATTTCAGGTAGATGGAGTTTAGATGTTTAGTGGATGGAGCAACCATCATGAAATATGCAAAAATCGTCAGGAAAAAATAAAGTACTTTTAAAAAAACTCAGTAAAAAATAAAATGCAAAAAATTGTGCTGTTTAACCTGAAGCCGCACACACATTTAGCACTCGCTTCTCTCGGGAATTTTACTCGATATTTGTAGGTATCAGGCGTACCCCATTGGTTTTCCACTGAAAATTCTCCAATCCAAAACACTGATGAAACGGTCACATTGGTCAAGTAAAGACCAATCAGCTTCATCTCTAGAATAAAATGACCCCAAAGAAAATGGCGCCTGGGGCACTGAAGGATCTTAATCTGGCAATGTTGATGTCACTTGTTTTGATAGGATGATTTTCATTTCAGAAATGAAAAATCATTTTTTCAAAATTTATGTAATTTCAACCGCCACAGTGATCATATATTTCCAGTAGTTACGCAGCCAATTAGATCCAGAAACAAATACTTTGTTTTAATTCACAGTCCCCTTTCATTCGTAATGGTCATTGATATTTTAACAAAACTAATACAAATAAAAGTAATTCCAAGTTAATGAAGTTATGAATAGATACCAACGGCTTTTCAAGGTGTAGCATGTTCACACATGTTTCAGTGCTTACTACGGTGTAGGGCAATCGATTTTTGTGAGCTCTGGGTTTGATAAATTTAATCTTTTAGTAAGTTATTATTAACGGAATACGTCAAAGCTTATACAATATATTAGTGATATGTCAAATTTAGTACTATACAAAAGAAACCTTTCGAAATTATTTCAACATTTGCGTTTATGCGTTAACAGACTCAATGGAAAAAATCTGTCTATTGATAGTTCGGAAAAAAATTTAATCTATCTATTGATATCTATTGATAAACTATCTATTGATAGTTCGGAAAAAAATTTAATGCTTTAAATTATGAATTGATAGACCCATTGTTGTATAGTACATGTATGGAGGAAATCTGCTTTCTTTTTTAGCACATACTAATGATCACTATCAGTTATTGTAAAGAAAGATTGATAACATTGTATATAATTTTCAAGAGCTAACAAAAGATCTTAGTCCTGCTTAAGGTAACAATTTATAATTTGAAAATGACACATATTGCATGTTTATATTTCAAGCAGAAAAAGCATTAATTTCCATCACAACATTTAAATTAATGTGACACATCTTCGCCGAACAACATAATTATACAGCAACAACAAAAAGAGTCGATATCTGGGATTGGGTAGCTACTTGTCAAATCTTGGAAATACTATTAAAATTAGCCATAGTAGAGCTTTCTGCAGTAGTAGACTTTCTACTAGTTTTACTTTTACTTTTTACTATTTTCTTCTAGTAAAATAAGAAAAAAGTATCAATATTGGGAGGGCATTTACCACCTTGTCCCACTCCCCGCAATACCGCCTCCAGTTAAATGTATCATATATATACAAGAAGTATATGTTTGCTGAAGGAAGTGTTTTAAAATATGCACAAAATTATTCACGAAAATAATTATACCATTCTTAAAATTGGGTGTACCTTGCATATTTGAGCAGTTTTTAACTGACTCGAGTTTCGGAAAGCAATATGTTTCCATCTTCAGAGCTAAGAACGTAGTGCGAGGTGTTAGCGCATGATGGTGATGAAAATAATTTTGTTTTACAATTATTGTTGTCGTATCTGCTAGATCATGTAATTATGTACACTACAAATGTTAAACTGATTATAATTATAAAATCTCCAAACTGGGGTATGGCGTCAGATATCAAAGCATTTTTATGCTGAACATCGCTATTTCTCAAAACAGCACTTTCTATCCACAAATTACTTAATCAGCGATAAAATCACAATATCAAATTATGGTGTCATGAGAGGAAGCATTCAATGTTATTTTAATAAATATAATTTCTGATATCTCTTTTTTCAAATACAAAAACAACGTTATTGGAAATAAATAATGCCATTGCACAAAAGTAGAAAAATCCTCTCAGATTATCAAAATTTATTATGTTCTTTGATGTGTAAATACCAGAATTAGGAACAGACTTTGCAATTTTTAATTTATTTTCATGCATCAGTAAATCTTCTTCCAACATCCTTAAGTCGTATGTGTGAAGCCACATATTGTACCGGGACAATCTTCATGACAACCTGAATTTGACAGAATACTTGAACTAAAGATTAGAAAAGGACCTTCGAATTTATGAACTAAATATGGAGAATCTTCATTGAAATATAATGAATAGATGTCTTCTCTCATTTTAAGATATTTGAAAGTTGTAATATCCCATGCTTTTGAAAAGTCATGAAATTTTCCAGCTTCAGCATTACTTAAAATTATCACTTTTCGAACTATCTTTTCTTGCAAGTTGGGAAAATCTAATTTGGAAACTAGCATTGCATATATATTTTCACCAAATATTCTCAGAGAATATTGACTTTCCAGTAATTCTAACTTCTTCCATATTTTCCGGTATTTTCCTCATATCTGGTACAGTCATAAGTGAAGTAACTCTACTGCCGTATACAACAGAAAGTATAAGACACATTTCACTCCAAAATAAAAGAAAGAATTTAGCCTTACTTCTAGAAGGAATAGAAATCTGGTACTGGAAATATGGACGACAAATGTCATTCAGAGGGAGTGGCACTACATTTTCTTTCCTTTAGTACACATATTAGCATGGCAAAAAAAGACTGTATGAATTATCAACATTGCAGTCCACGTTAGTTTATTAAAGGGGAGGGTGTACTGTTAATACTTTAAATGTATTTTTGGGTTGTTCAGTTGTGAAAGCTAATGATTCTAGGGATGTGTATCCAAATTCATGGGAATACAATCATTTTGAGATTCCGTTCTCAGGGATGGTTTGCGATTGTAATAATCACATTTTCTGTAATTATCAGCATAAATGGCAGTGCCATTTAATAATTTGCTTCTTAATAACAACCCGGTATATGTCACCTTCTCATTCCACATATACATTACTGAGAATTAACTCAAACGACCAGTCAATAAACAGGCTTTCCGGCACATCAATACAATTGGAGCCATCAAGCAGTACCATTTTGGTTGCATACACATTAACAGAATAAAAATTGAAATCGTAATTATGTGAATAAGATGCAATTGTTAGGTACTTCATTCTGTTAGAGAGAACAAATCTTTAAATGTAGTTGAGCCAACAAAGAGAAATCTGTATCTGATACTTCTACTCCCACCACACATGTATTGATTATGTATGTAGCAATCCCTCACTTCTGATTTCCCCAAATTCATGTTTTTAATATTCCAAGATCTGATAGTTGAATATGTGAGTTTCTGTATCTGTAATTCATATTATGACCAAGAAGATCTGAATTGTAGAATATGCTGTCTTCATTTTTAGAGGATTGTTTTCCAAAACATACAATTTGGTTGTCGTATAACTTTGATGTACCTTTTCAATCGGGAAACCTTACTTCCGTCGAAATGGACAATCGTCGAAAAATAAATTCGACTTCATTCCTGGCATCAATAATTGTGCTATGGAAAATCGTCGAAAAGGAATTCCGTCGAAAGGAAAATCGTAGAACGGAATTCTGTCAAAAGGAAAATCGTCGAAAAATAGTCGTTCGACGATTGTCAATTTCGACGATCTTCCAGTACCCAAGTACAAAACAGGAATTCCGTGGAAATATAAATGCACTGCCGCGAAAATCGTTGAAAATATTCACAAGCGAAAGATCATAATTATTCCAGTCGATTATTATTACTTTTATTGAACATTCTGATTTAAAAACTTTACAAATATTACATTAACCAGTTAGATATTCCAATTGTCGACAGATCTGAATTTTGATTATTTCCGACTCGCATTTTTCTTAAATTCTAAAATATATATGATTCATAAAAACGAACTTGTTGAAATTTGAATTTACTTACAGATAAAGGGCAAATAAATACATTTGGTGATACAATAAGGATATATATTTACACAGAATGCGATTTGCTATATCGGAAACATTTATGTCATAACTATATGCTACCCTTATTATATGTTTGCTGTTTTCAGTAATTTCATAATTGTGTTACTCTTATACGTTTGCTGTTTTCACAGACTCACTTTTGAAATAACACGCCGTAGTTGTTGAAACTGAACATACTGTAAGTATGTAACTATATTTGTTTTCACAAATATATTTGTTGCCTACATGTACATCAACAAATAAATTTGCCTTTATATCAAATCCTTTTGTTATCCCGAGAGAATGGTGTTATCATTATATTATTATTTATAGATATATATTATTTATGTATAGATATAGATATATATTATTTATGATTAAATATCTATTTAGCGGTGCATTCAGTGAAAGTTAAACTCTTATACTTCTGTATTACATATTATTTTTGAACAGAAACTGCAATGAACAGAGCAACAGAGCTGAGCTTGTACAAAAGGGGAGGGAATACGAAATAAAACTGAACCACCACATTTTTTATGTCAGTTACCCAAGTAGTAGAGACTACCAGTGAAAAAACTAATCTTTCACCATTACCATTCAGAAGTTATTATTAGCTTCGGAAATAGTGATGACGTCCCAAGTGTGCATAGTGAAAAATGTCAAAACTATTGTCCGGATATAACACTGCATGCACAAAACAAAAATATATTCATAGGTACAGGTATTTTTTTCTCTCCAAATTTTAAAGAAAAAATAAGCCATTTTGAATATTAAGTTTATTTGAAAAGGCTCTGATAACGTCACAATTCTGCAGACTGAAAAACGTTTTAAAACCCTGTAAATTGGGAACGGATAGGTGAAATTTAATAATAATAATAATAAAAAAATGAAATTCACGAAAAAATATCAATGAATTATTCAGAAAATCTTGGATGTTCCTTGGTCTATAACTTTAATACAATGCAAGTTAAAAGGACTGATATTTCAAATTGCACCGCATTCATGAACTAAAAGTTTCCTTTTACTTACACCATGCGAAGTGCGAATTCTGTCGAAAGGAACATCGTCGTAATTAATTACCTTGAAGTGGACAATCGTCGAAAAATAAATTCGACGCAGTTCTTGGCGTTGGAAAAGGTTCCAGGAAAATCGTCGAACTGGATTTCCGCCGAAAGGAAAATCAGCGAAAGGAATTCCGTCGAATGGAAAATATTCGAAAAAATCGGCTTTCGACGATTGTCCATTTCGACGGAAGTCACTCGTCCCAATTGGTTTTATGCTGTGATTTTCTTCTCTTTTAATGAATGTGGATCTGATGATGTGTTGCTATATGCCAAACTGGTGGTTTCAATAAAAATTGAGGAGTAGGGCTAATTCTGATGTGTTATTCACAAAAATCATACAGTACATGTCTCTAGCCAGTTTCACACTTTGTTAGAAAAGGTAATGCAATAACTAAATTTCAGACTCCAAACCATGCACATCCAATTTTTTTCCTATTAATGATACTACTGAATACTGAATAGAAATCGTCGTATTGTAACGAATATTTTTTTCATAATCAAGCTAGGTAGTTTTTGTTTGATTTGCCCCAGGGATTTTCAAGTATCTTCGATCTTGATTAAAATATTGCTAATACTATTTATGGTGTCATATAGTTACACTGCGCTTAGTAGATATCAATAAAAACATTATTATGCAGAATAACAATAGGTTCGAGCTTAGCCCTTTGGAACCATTATATTAGGTAATGTGTACGTACTGGTGCTGATGTAGATAATACAGATCCAAACAAACAACTACAATAAATTAGAAATACGTATATTTTCAAAATACTGTATTTAATATAATTACGTCCTCCTTCTTTTAATCAGCTGTTACGGAATTCAAAGCCACTGTTTGCGTGGTGATTAAAACAGAAATTTTAATTCCAGTGATGGTGGTAAATATAAGACATGATATAAAATCATTATTTCCAAAATATTATTGCCATACACGAAATGACATAGTTATGCAATACCATGTAGATATCACTTTCATAGAACAGGTGCGATCAAATTTCAAATATATAATGGAACTAGTTTGCCATATTTATAAAATACTTAATCTTCAAGCTGTTAATTAATGTACCGCAGTTATCAAACAGTGAAGTGTAAACATACGGCAATTTAATTTACAGTTCTATTATAGTAAGGTCCACATAGTACAGGTCTGAAACTCATTCATTGAAACGGTTGCCCAACTCAAAGTCGAGTATTTCAGTTTTCCATCATATACACATGAAACAAAATGATCCCTATAGTAGAATACTACAGGTTATAATTATTATGAACTGCAAACGATAATCTCCCTGGACGCGACCCTGAGAAAAAAAAACAGAAAACTTCAACAAATAAATAGTGAACTGAACATTGAGAAGTAAAAATAGTTGTCCCGATTTTCAAAATATAAAGTTGATACGGGTATTCAAAGCTACATACAAGTAAAGTACATTTTCCTTGGAAATGATTTACAGTATCACCCTTGTTCATATATTTAGTGTGTCATCAAGACAATGGAATTTCATTGTTGTTTGGATTGGTTACCGATTAGACATGATACAAATTGGTTTAAATTTGGTTTCCCTTTTATTAATAATTGGTACCAAGAAAATCTCGGAACCTGGTGTTTAGAGAAGCCATTAAAATAAGTAAAATGCTTAGAGATAATAAATCCAGCAGAAACTAGTGAATAAAAATAGTTTTCAAACAGGAAGCACATAAAATATTGCCCTACCCTCCGCTCCAGGATTTTTTAATGCCACTAACAGTGAGGCATACTGTCCTCGTTTAAAATTTCTGCGTTTAAACACTGTTGGTTTGGTCACATTTGTCAAGGAAATACAAATGAAACGGCCTCCAAGAAAATCTAGTCAAGTGGCTCCGAAAGATCCTAATCCAATACTGATCACTATCACCCATTTTATGTACTTTAAGGATGAGTTTATGCCAGTATTCAAGTTAGTGATGCTACCTTGGACAATTATTGGGAAGTTAGGTCTTCTTATTCGGCTATTACCCCGATGTATACTGTAAGCCACGTTTTTCTTTAATTCGCCAAAACGTGAAAATGGGTATAAAAATCACAATTCCATGTACCACACATTGGAACAACTAAAATACCTCCTGAACGTACATCCTGTGCTGTTTTAATGATACCATAATTTTTGATATTGTTTGAATTTAAAGGTGCATAACAATATTTCCTTTTTCAAAGTCAAATGTGCAAACTATGTCCTATTGCTTTAAAAAATAAATGTTAACGAATTGTTTCGGAACACAAATATTATATTGGTAATAAAAAAAATGATATGTTTTGAAAGTTTGAAAGACGTGCTTTCTGCAAGTATTTTTCATTTCCTTGATGCGAATAACTTACTTTGAAGAAAGTAATTCCTATAAAAGTCACCTCTAGTCACATCATGCCGTCTTACGCGTGAAAAGGTGGTTGCCAACATACTCAAAAACTGGTAGGAAATGATCTTAACTTTCGATGGTTGTGAAATTATTCTGTTCCAATGCCTATATGCAATTAGAATATTGGAGAGCAAAAATAGCTTAAGTCACACATTTGAAATTTTTCAGGAGAGTCAAAAAACTGAATATGTATTTCTCTACTGAAATATAGGAATGCAATATCGACTTAAGTCCATATATTTATTGATCTGTTGAAGTATGGAATGCAATATCGAGTTAAGTCCATGACAGCATAAGTCAGTGTTGCCGTACATGAAATCTTTTGAATTTTTTTTTTTCACTATGATAGAATTCACTTTTAAGTCAGTTTAGCATTCCATTGGAATCGCCTCAAAATTCTACACACAAATTCATAATAAAAACATATTTTGAAACATGGTCACTTCAGCTATTTTTGCTCTCCACTATTATTGTCAAAATGAAAATTGTTATATCAAGTTATCAGTTGAAAAAAAATGTGAAAATTCCTAATTTTTTAATACTTTTCGCGCCTTTAATTTAAATTTACAACAAAAGTAAATACATAATCTGAAAGTTCAAGTTCTAAAGATTATGGAAATAATTTTAATCTATGACCAAAATCTACTAAACACTTTCATAATTGACGTTCACATTACTTTTAGTTTTCCGCTGCATGCATTTATTTCTGCTCAGGTTGACATTGAAATAATTTTGCCGTGATTTTTGGAGAAATGACCATTGAGACTTAGTCCCTAGTTATTCCGAAATTCACTGATGATATGTTATTTGAGAATTCCTGGTTTATTCATGTTTCACCATCAATAAGTAAATTACTGACCGGTATTCCCGTTAGGCAATAATGATTGACAGTATGAACATCGTGAAATAACCCTTCTAAAGTTTTATTACTAATGAAAAGTCGAAAACATACTCCCACTCTCCTTTAGCAGCTAATATTGTGAACAATAATTTATAAAGTATCAAATGAGTGAAACTTGATATGTTGAAGATGAATATAAAGCAGCACTTCTTTGAACAATCTGTATCATGACACGTTACAACATGTCTATATATTCTAACTTACTGTGCTTTTACATAGGCGTCATTATTACTGAATGTTGTGATTACTATAGACAGCTGGGAACTTTGATCTCTCCTCCTGAAATGAGAATCCATCGTACTGCAGGGTCTGAGAGTCACTGCGTTAAAAATCAATTTAAAAATAGATAAATACAGTAATTTGTATTTTGTTAGTGTAATGACGTTTAGTGAAACCAATGTGAAAACACTCTGTAAAACCATATAAAGGATTGTTTAAAGTTTATTTTCAGTTTCATAAATATTTCCATAATTATTTATTGTTTATTTGGTGTGGTTGTTGTCATAAAGTTGGACAGAGCGTGGGTTTAATTTACGGTTACAAACAGAATTATATTGTCACATTCATGAACATCCACAAATTACATATACATGTTCTAATTAAAGCATACGTAGTTTCACAATTTGAATACGCAGTTCTCGGTATATTTTCCTTTTAGAACAAAACTAGGATGTTGATTTTGACATAATTTTGCTTGATAATACCTTTGATGGGCCAAACCACATTGGCTACTGCACGTCTGGGAATCTTAAATAAAATAAATTTAGTTCACAAGTGTATTTCAATATTATAATATTGAATTTTCTACATTTTAAGTTCACGACATAATTGGTGTTGTATACCAAGAAAATTCACAATTCACCTACACTAGAAAATATTCTGTTGTCCGGCTTAAAGGAAGCAAAAAGACAAAATAATTCATAATGAATAAATTAATTTATTGATAAAAATATAAGTTGTACATAACCATAATTTATTGCATCTCTCTTGCTTGTTCCACAAGTTGAATGAAAATTAGTTAAAGCAAATTTTACAGGTAACATTAATAGCCAGTATTAGCAAAGAGCATCGTTTTCAAAATGAAACGAAAAAACGTAGGCCAACTGTATTCTTGTATGAATTGAGTTTATCAAATCTCAATAATGTTCATGCAAATAAATTTGTATGCAATGCTGATATGATTAGTCTTATCTCATTCATTCTTTCGAATATTACCCGTATCATTCATTCCAAAGTGAACTTCGATAACCAAATTTCGGACACAATTATAGGAAATAGATTATTTCTGTAGGTAAATTTACTACTGAAATCGTCGTATTACAACGAAAATTTATTCTGACTCGCGTTTGGTAGCTTCTGTTTGATTATCCATACGCAGTTTCTTCGATCTTCATTTCAAATTGTTGATAACAATAGGATGTCGTAAAATTACCGCCTGCTGAAAGAATGCCAGAAGTAGTATTTTTTGTTGCAATAATAATAATAGGTTCGAGCTTAGCCCTTTTGAACCATTATAGTAGATTCAGACTGAACAAAGATGGCAAACTATGTAATCAACTTTTTAAAAATTGAGAAGCAAATATTATACATACATCTATTATGTTTACAAAATTTAGTATACTTAATATCTAGTTTTTAAAAACAGTTCTTTTTTTAATTTCAAAACTAACTTTTCTATCGATTGTAACAGAAATTCAATTTCTATTAATGCTGCTAAATATAATATTATATGTCAGAATTATGATTTATGAAATAACACCAACGTGCCTATGAGAACTTCACATAAAATGACGTAAACATTATATATGTATGGAAGAGGAACCAGATACGATCAGGTAGAAATGGAACCAGACTGCTATTTTTTACATAAATACTTGATACAAACTTCGAACTTATAATTACCTTATACCTGTCACAGTACTGTAGCATTATATCTACTAAAACAGTGAAGTCTACATCTAACTTTATATTGGTTAACGACGTTCGTCATCACAATAGTCCACTGCGGACATAAAATTGGGTGCTTGTGTGCACTCAGGAAGTAAAATGTGTGAAGTACAAAAAAATCACCAATAATTATTCCGATTTTCTAATATATTCATAATTATGTCCATGTTTGAATATTAATTATTTGAAGTTCTGTTTTCATATAACTAGATTCACCTAAATTTCTCAAATCATTGCTATAAAACTATTCATGGGAACTTTGAACTACGCCTTTAAGGAATTTCCCTGAAAGTAATACACAACTTTTAATGTAATATACTACTTTCACCTAAGTTTGACTGCTGTTTGTCCTAAATGCCACTACCGATACACAAATGAATCTGCAGCATTCAAGAACATAATCATGCAATGCAGTTGGTTACAGCTGACATTAGACATAATTTACTTCAAAAAGTTTGGTGATAATAAGATGGGGTGGGGAAATGAAATTTAAGATAATTTCTTTATTGACTTACTTTTACGTACCAGTGCAAAAGTTTCAACCGAATACTTTCCCAAAATTCCACTTTCTAATTTGAGTACTGTCACCCATTAAAATATCTTATTTACTTCCTTATTATTTGTATCAATATTTTTGCTAATTCATTATTATTGAACATTTCATTCCATGCCCGAACAGATAATCGCCCATACCTACTGTATACGTATTGCATTTCCTTCATCGCATAGTGTGCACTGGAAGAGTAATACTTAAGGAAACGCATATATACGGTACTGATATTTACAAGAAGCTGAACACTGTAAGATTGAATCCACTGCTTTTCAGGAGAAAAAAATGCGGTTTCACATGAAAATCCTGAAAAATGGTTTGAAATCTGGGTAATCCATTTTTTTTCCATTGAAATACTGAGGATTTTAAACAGCCTACACTGCATGATCCGGTTTAAAGGAAGCCATTAAGAGCAAAAAATGCCATTTTAACAAAATAATATGTGAGTTCTTGATAAAATATAAGTTGTACTGAACTATATGTTTTTGAATCTCTCTCGCATGTTCCAAAAGTCGGAAGTTAAATTAGTTAAAGCGAGTTTTACCTTTAACATATAATAGCCAGTATTAGCTAGGAGTATCGTTTTCAAAATTAATGAAACAACGTAATGTATTTTTACATGATTTTTTTTTCTTTTTTTTTTTTTTAAATCTTAATACTGTTCATTCCAATTAATTAGTGTGAAATGCTAATAGGATTGGTTCAATCTCATTCACTCTTCCGAATCATGTCATTATCATGCATTCCTAAATGTACTTCGATAACCAACTTTCGGGCACACATGATACCGGAAAGAGATGTTTTCTGTGAGTGAAACTACTGAATTGCAACAAATATTTATTCAAAATCGCGTTTGGTAGCTACTGTTTGATTAACCTTATGTCTTTTTTTTTCGATCTTCATTTCAAATTGTTAATAACATTAGGATCTCGTAACGTTAGTGCCTGCTGAAAGTATCCCAGTAGTGAAATTTATATGGCAGTAATATAGGTTCCAGCTTAGCCCTTCTGAACCATTATATTAGATGCAATGACTCGGCTTATGGTAAATTAAGTAGCACACAATTAAAATAATTAAAAGAAATTGATTATAAAATTGATATTAGTTTGATTATAGTTTATGTAATTAATCAATAGTTTTAAGAACAGATCTTATTGATCTTTCATTACAGTTTTATTTGGAAAGTAAAAGAAATTTCAATTTTTACGAATGGTGCCAAATGTAATAATTATATACTTGAGAATCATTATTTCTTAAAATAATTGCAACATCCATATAACAACTTAATGCAGATTGATATCATAGACATTATATTTATGAAACAGGTACGATCAGGTATAAATGGACCCGACCTGCTCTTTTTATAAACTACTTTCTAAAAACTTCGAGCTGATAATTACCTTTTAGGTGTCAATGTAGGTACTAATGCGGTGAAGTCTACATATAATGATATTGTATATAGGTCCACCATCACAATAGTCTGCGATGGTCCTAAGATGGGATATGCTGCTCCCGAAGAAAAATGTGTGAAGTATAAAAAAAACAATATGTTTGAATATCAATTATTAGAAGTCCGTTTTCCTATAACTATCACATATATTTCTCGAATCACCGCTTCATCGTGACATTTTAGTACTCTATTACGCCTTTCTGGAAGTTCTTTAAAGTTTGAAAGTATATAGGTATGCTTTGACTGTTATTTACATTTTTTAATATAAGTTTGATTAGTGCTTGTCTTAAACGACCATACCATTACACGAATAAGTATTGAGCAATCATGAACCTAATCATTTAACGCAGCTGCATGGTTACGCCTGTCATACAGATATAATTTTACTTGAAAAGTGTTCTCCTAATAAGATGGGGTGGGGAAATGGAATGTATATTAACTTCTTTATTGATTTATTTTTAAGTACTGGTGCACAAGTTCAACCAAATACTTTCCCAAAATTTAACTTTCAAATTTGAGTACCATCATCCGCTGAAATATCAAATATTTCATTTACATCTTTATTATTGTTATTACTATTTTTGCTAATTCATTATTTCACATTTAATTCCAAGCAGGAGTTGGCTTATCGTAAATTCCAGCACAACTGGCGTGATCTCTCAATATTACAGAAAAAAAATTATGGAGGAAACTCTGAAAATATTATGATTTTGTCCAAATCTGGGAGTAACTTAGTAGTATTGTCCTTTGATTTATGGCTAAGACAACACATGAATCATTATGAAAATGTTTCATTATATAGAGAAAATTACATACCATTTAAATATTATGCTTTCAGAAAAGCTATTTACAAATTATCTCCCATAGCTATAAGTATTGCTATTCCTTCATAGCAGAGTGCGCACTGACATGGCAATTAACGAAATGCATATGTAATGCATTAATATACATACAAGAAGCTTAACACTATAAGTTCGAATCACTTGCTATTCAGAATAATAAGAAAAAAATGGCAATTTCACATGGAAATCCGGAAAAAGAATTGAACTCTTCGTAATTTATTTTCTCCATTGAAAAACAGAGGTTTTTAAACATCCTTTCGTTTAACAGAACTCTCTTCAGGACTAGCAATAAAAAGCACGATGTTTTTGGAAAAAAATTGCTAATTCTGTCAGTGTTTAATATGTAGAATTTTGTTACATCGGCTATCATCTGACGGATTTGATCTTACCACGTGTGCGGTGTTTGTACATCTACTTAACTCTGTCAGTGTCGAAGAATTGCACCAGCTTCAAAATACAAATTCGTTATCAAAACTTGATCGTAACTTGAACTGAAAAACATAAAAAAATATCTTTGTCACATGGAACTCGGAATTTCCTTTTCAGAGATGGGAGGTCTGATTCAAATTTCGGGTCGCATATCATGGTATACGTATACAACATTGCACAAGTACATGCAGAATGCATGTATGGATGGAGTTCTACAATATTGTATGAAGTTTTACAATATTGCATGGAGTTTTACAATATTGTATGGAGTTTTACAATATTGCAATGTGATGGTGGAACTGTAAAAAAAAACTTAGTGGTTCCAGAAGCTGTGTTTATAAAAACACCAAGTGACTTCTATATTGAAAAATTGGAAATATTACGAAACGTAAAGCGTAGATTTTTCTACGTCTTAAACTGCAATGACTCACCATATAGAAGAAATCACCATATAGAAGAAATCCATGTCACAATAATCAAAAAGGACAAGAAATCGCTGTGCAACCGTAAGTATTTAATTATTACTAATTACATGCTAAATGGTTTACAGAACACTGCTGTATCCAAAATAAATTTGTACTTCATTTGAACCATTTGTAGATTTACTATCACAAGTTTTGTATGCAATAATTGAAAAGGCAGGCGGTCATGAAGAGTTATTGGCCAAACATACTGCAAGAGAGATCATTGTCTAAAAGGGTAAGCATCAAATCAAAAAGTATTGAGACTTCGAATGCGGGTATAGTTTTTTTTTTTTTTTTTGTATTCCATCTTTCGAACTAAGTAAAACGATGTTAACAGTGCAATTAATTTTATACAAATTCCGTGTGGCAGACGCGTATACGATTGAAGTAGGTGGATTCTGATTTTTTTTTAATTTTCAAGGTAGGGAGCGTTCATTAAGAGCTTGACTAATTTCATTATATTAAAGGCGCTACCGGTACCGGTAAGGGTGATCTTGATTACTTAAAGTTTCGAAAAACAATGCGACAACTAAGGTATTATACTGAAATTAGTATACAATTGGTTGAAAATACCTGTGCGCCTGTAAGTGTACAGTTAGTATACCACTGGAAGAAACTATTATTATTTTGTTAGGCTCTAATTGATGCTTTGTTTTGAGGTACAAGTTCCGGGAAATGCATAATTTCGACACTATTCATTATTATTTTTATTAATATTCGCATTGACTCTAAACAATATTTTAAAATTGCCACTACATTTCGGAGATTTTGTTTGCAAAGTATTTTTGCTACTAATAATGATATATAGTATGCATCTGTTGATTAGCTATATGTTAGTTAAACACTGAATTTATCTTCATCATTATGTTTGATACAATCCTTTGTGTTTTATTTTAAGGCACAAATGCAACTTTGCCCACTGATAGTATATTGGAAGCATCACATGTTTAACCTCCGAAGAATGCTGAACTACTTACACAGTCAGTTATTTTGTTTCAAATATTTCTTTTACTTCTGGATTGAAATTGCATGTAACTGAACTTCACGCGAGGTATGTTGGGAAATCTCCATTCTGGTCTTATTATTATATTAAAAAAAACTTCCAATTCAAACATGAGCGTATACACGTCATTCGGGATAATTGTACACTAAACACGAATATGATAAAATCCATTTGAACAATACTAATCGCTTAATGCACTCAATTGCAAATAAATATACTAACTAATACATTCATAAATACAAATATGTCTCTTTTTTAAGTTGGATCGAACTACACTCATTATTAAAATTTAAGTCGATTTTAACTGTTAATGACCTTTTGCTTTACCAAATATTAACTACACAATTACGCAATTGTGGTAAGTTAAAAATATTCCATTTGAAGGTATTTTTTAGCATTGACGGTTTTTAAGAACAGAAAACAATAATCATGTACTGGGAAACGTATGTTCTAGGTACCTTCAATGCACCAATTATTTTATAAGTCCTCCGCTTAACTAACGGAATTTGGGGATTCAGCGACTTTTCTGGGAAAATCTAGTGATTACAGGCAAGTAGGAAATGGCAACGCTGCGCCTGACAGTAGGGTTCTGTATTTATAAACAAATTTGTTTTGTTCAACCTGTAAAAGAATATTTCAGAAATTTAATAAATTCAGAGCTCTGAATCTCGGAAATTACACAGACGGTTCTTTTATATTATAGAGGAACTTTGTTGTTTTTATCATCTCGAGTGGAATGTGCCGTTATGGCAATAAAGCTATATTAGAGTATTTACATAATTCAAAACGTTGATGTAAGTTCTTTCATAATGTCGTTTTCTTGTTATTCATATATAAGTATATATAATGATAGTAGAATCCAAGTCCCAAAACATTGCACAAACCGATGCTTTATTTCCTTAAGTCACATGTAATGTCATAGATAATTATTTACAACGTATAAATAGAGTGGTAATATTATATAATGTATATCTCTACTATATAAATTACTTTGTAGGTTTTGAACACGAAACTTACAAACTCCGAAAATATGCAAGGTGGAATTAAACGTCACCTTGATGCGAATGGCGTACATAATACAGCATTTTAATTTCTTTCCATCCTAAACCTACAGTTTGTTTCAAAAAAGACATATAGGTTTCCTGCCAGCCCCCCCCCCCTCCCCCCGGGTATAACTTCCAAGACAACTGAGGCTGCAAGAACGATCATATACATTAGTGATTAATGAATTTGTTGAATTTAAAGTCCACAACTTGTGAAATATGTTGAATAACCGAATATCAACCAATAGTATCGATAAGAATGAGATTTAAACAGTTGTAAAACAACATAATATTATGTTTCCATAATGGAGAGTACAGAGAAGAGCAACTTTGGCGTTCCAGAGTTTCATACGAGTTCAGAGGAATTGAAGGAGTAGGCCTACAGGATTTGTTGAATCACGGGCATTGAAGTGAAATTAAAAGTATAACAGTTGGATAACACTATGTATAATATTACAATACATTTCAACGTGTAAAGAGGAGTTCAGGAAGAACCGGTGAGTTTAGAAATGTTCCGGGGTTCAGATCGTGAAACATAATGCAAGGGGTTGTACCTAAAGTGCGGAAGTGTACTGTAGCATCGAAATACAGGTTGCAGGGAAGTACAATTGGTGTTCAATGATTTCAGATGAGTTCAAGGCGCATAAGGAGTGCAGCGGTGTTCAAAAAAGAGAAGTTCGAAAAGTACTGAGGAGTTCAAGAACTACAATAGCTTAGTGTGGTACAGTCAATGATATGACATGAAGATGATAACAGCAGTTGGCGTCAGGGCATAGCACCGTGCAATGGTTTCAACATATATAGAGGAGTTTAAGAGAATCTTGGTAGTTCCAGGAATTTAAAAGTGTATCAGAGTTCAGCCTGTAAAACATGATGCATGAGATTACAATATACATAAGCGCAGATGAGTGCAATCGAAATGCACAATTCAGAGAAAACAATGCAGTTCAAATCTATCGAGGAGTTCAAGTGTATATAACAGTTCAAGAGGAACGGAAAAGTAAATTTAAAGGTCAACTAGCACATGGAATGTGTTTTAATAACAGAACTTCGTCGACGTCGGCAGCGTCTGTTTGCAATGGCTGCGACCAGTGTACAACAGCTGATCGTTATGATAAATAATTGAACAACAGATGATAGTGCTACCCAGGACATCTTTCCAATAGAAATTTTTATAGGTTTCTATAGGTCTTGATTGTGCCGATACAAAGTTATTCGGAAATTATTTCCACTATTGCAGAATTTTACAAATACATATATAGGTTTTCTACAATGTTTTAAAATCCCACTGTAAAATAATTCAATTGTTGTACAAATTTCGGAAATTGTTTCTAAATGTATGTGTTATAGTTTTTGAAACCATTTAATCCTTTCATATCTATAATAACAACATATCCCCATATAGTTACTTGAAATTATATTACGTATACCTCGCACTTCAAAACATTACCAATAATTTTATTTTAAGTAAGTTTGATTTTTAAAATAATATATTTTACTATTCACATGTTGGTATCATTAAGTAAATGTGGTCTAAAATTATTTTCATATCTCATATAATACAATTCGTTCATTGTCCCATTAAATTCCAAGTGCAGTATAACTTTCAAGAAGAGCAACAGAATTTCATTGTGGAATAATTCCTATTCATCCATAGTGTTGTATTGCGTTCTATAGGAGAAGTGAAATCCTTTTGGAACCAATTCTCCGAATTCCTATGCCACGTGCTTTCACAGAAAATACCTTTAAATTACTATTGAAAGTTATTGCTTGGTTGCTATTCATGTCGGATAGTGTTAAATTGGTTTTAATTACTAAAATTAAATATTTTATATAAACAGTGTTTAAATATTATGTTGTGGTTGTTGCTCTGAAAAGGTTTTCGTTATTATTATAGTATACTATAGAAATAGATTAAAGTATTGTATTTATTCCTATGTCATATTGAATGTTTTCAAATAATGTTTTTTAAACTTTGTTTCCTTATTGGAAAGGGTGTTGGAAGTTCTCAAAACAACTGCGAGTTGGCGCTGACATGGGAATTGACAGAATTGTTTATTACTTTATTGTGACCAGAAATAATTGAAGTAAATGCATTTTTTGAGCACGGCACTTTACGTAAAATAAGAATATTACTGTATTTCCGATATTTGCATGTATATACGATTTTTTTTTTTTTGTAAATATAAGTATATTTAAAATTTTAAATAATAGTACACTTAGTTAATGTGCTGCAATAATGGTACATATTTTAGGCAAACACATTTAGGAGTGTTAGCACAATAATGATGTTGGTTTGTCATTATATGACGAGACTCTAGATTTTTCATATTTTTTATTTCATCATAATCACATTTTTCAAAGGAATTGATCTACTTGGTATGTATTTTGTCTTATTCCTACAATACTCGAATTTATTTTTATTACGACATTATACAAAATAAGTAATTACGGAGAAGCCCATTATTTGCATTTCGATTGCTGTATGTAATCAGAATAATTTTATTTGACGCAATTATCTGACTGTTTACACTTTACAGTGAAAAGTAAACTTCCAAGGTAATGTTTAGCCGTCAAATTTTAAACTTCGCTACATTAAAGCATAGTCAGACTACCTCTTTTTATCATTATCTATAACTTTTGTGTATTTTAGTGTACAAAACAAAATAAATAGAATATGAATTTTGAAAATATAGGTGGTGCCACTGTGACAAATTTCAATTACTTTCGCACTGATGTGTTCCTAACATCGTGACGGATTTGAAAACTCATTTATTAAAAATTAATTAAAAACTACAGAAACACAGCATTCTGCGCATGCTGAGCTTTTTACTTACAGAACGACTTTTATATACCCGAATGAAAACCACACTTCAAACTTTTAAGGGTTGTAAATCACATACTTTACAGGAGTTCATAGAACTGAATTTTCATGCACCGAATTTTCATAAGCTAAATATATCCGTGCTGAATACTTATGCGTTGAATATATTTTCATCG
>JAQFYR010000010.1:0-24394 GCA_034694985.1 Campodea silvestrii
TATCGTATACATTCATACAGACGAAAGAACGCGCATACCACATCGGATCGAATTGGAGCAGAATTTTCTTTAACATGTAGCATAGAATTTATTCCGATCCGATCCAACGTGATGTGCATTCTTTTATCTGTATGAACTCATACGATATTAAAAAGTTATTTGGTTCGTTTCCGTTCCGATCCGATATAGCGGATGAGAAGCTTCATTTATAGTACCAGTCTGGTCCTACCAGGGACGTCATTTAGGGGGGCAGGAGGGCAGTGGCCCCCTCTGGACTTTTGTGTAACTAAAAGTGTAAGAAAAATTGAAAGAAAAAAGAAGAAAAATCTGTGAAAATTTTCAAATTTTTGACAAAAACCCCTTAAAAATCATACTTTTTGTCGAAAACAAGGAAAAAACTTATGACCTCGCTCCGCTCGGGCTTTAAATTATTAACCATTGCAATCATTTTTTTGGGGCAAAAATCCCTTAAGAAGAGCACTTTTTCCCATTAAAAAAGCAAAAAAATTTCGGTCTTCGACTTTGCACTGGTCTGGAAATTCTTGCCCCCCCCCCCCCCCAAGTAAAAATTGAACTACACTACGTCACTGGTTTCCACCACTAATCTTTTTTCCTTTTTTTCTTTCAGCTTGACCTTCCAGCTGGTCGTCAAATGATGATGGGCATGGGTGGTGCAGCCGCTGGTACGGTACTTCTCCTGGTACTGATGAAACTTCTGAAGGAACCAGAGTACCGGAACCAATACAACAACCGGAACTATCCACCTTTGAATCGGTACCGAAGAAATACATCGTACGATGATGCTCAGTTGAATGCACTTACTGCTAACGTCGAAGCTGCCATGGAGGATCAAGATTGTCTGAATAGGGCTCTTTGTGAATCTGGGGTTTTGATCAAGAAGGCGAATGTGTCGTCATCTATATTCAGGTAAATATTCACAGTTACATGACAGAGTTTAGAAAATTTGGTTGGTATATATTTACTCTATTTATTACCACTTTTTGTTATGTATTATCACATTTATAATTAAAGGAGTTACACTTTTAAAATTGGTGTGGGATAATTGAATTATTGTGAGCCATCTTAAAGGTAAACTAAAATCAAATAAGATCTTCAGACGACGACTTTCGTGCACACTCATCGAAACATTTATTTTATCAAAATACCACATTCTCTATTGAAGTGAACATAGAGAGTGCGGCCGTATCTGGAAGGAAAACAAACATTTTTAGGACTAAAAGTACAGATTTTGCATGTTTTTTTTTTACTGAAATTTCATGAAAATGCGAATCTTATTTTGCTAATATATATATATATTTCTAATACCGGGTGTCACAAAATAATAATAAAAAAACATCTATATTTATATGTGTTATAAAACTTCATATACGAATCGCTGAAAGTACGAACTAAAAAAAACTGCAGATTATTAACAATTTGGGGGGGAGGGGGAATCTTGGTGTCCCGTGCAAGTTACACCGAGAAAATTGAGCGCTCTTCCTCAGTGACACTTACAACGGAGGACACAAAAAATCGACGATGTTAAAACACGCATGCAACACGAATGAGTAATTTTGCGACGAGTGATTAGCGTCGAAATGGAACAATGTCGACAAGAAATTATTCGACTTTATTCCTGTTCGACGCTATTCCGTTCGGCTTTATTCTATTCTATGCTGTTCCTTTTCTACATTGATCCAGGGTTTGAAATGATCAGCAGGAAGAATGCCGAAACGGATTAAAGTCGAAATAATTTCTGTCGACTTTATTCCTTGTCGACGTCAATTCGTTCGACGTTATTCTTGTCGATGTTATTCCGAGTCGGCGTTATTCCGATTTTATTCTTCGTTAATTTGATCAAAGAATAATAATTTTCTTTTGTATTATTCGGCTCATTTATTGTCTAATTGGTGAAACATTACTGGTGTTTCTCAATGTCCTGAAGTGACCTGACCGAATAGGATGGCATGCACGTTTTAATGGGTAAAAGCTCACGAACTATGGATCATGAAGGCAGAATTATACAGTTTCTTTACTTTTTTCATTTTCCTATTTTTCCATCATTTGAAGGAGGCTTCCGGGTAACTATGAATTTTTTTGAAAAGGGGCAAATCTGGTACTTTTACTGGAAGGCTTGGTTAGGATTTTTGAATTTGGAAATTTATCCAATAAGTACGAAATAGTGCTTGGGCAAAGGCAAAACTTTTACGTTTTGGGTAGAAACCATGCAGTTGTAATACGATGTTTCAAGAACAATCCAAGAAAAGTAGAGAAAATTTAGAGGGTTTACAAAATTTTAATATTGCAATAGTTATTTTACTAGATTTTTTTAACTTTTTCCAAAAACCGGGCAAACAGGTATCCCAGGTAGCTCTACCTGGGATACCCCAATGAAGACCTAAAAAAATGGAACCATCCCGTTTAAACGGGACGTCTGCGGTCACCCTAATTGATAATGCAATTATTATGATACAGCTTCAATAAAATTTAGGAATGGGAACTAAAGATTGAACTTTTCTTTTATTTATTTTTATCGACGTTCTTCCTGTTCGACACATTTCCATTTGGTGTTATTCCATTCTATGCTATTCCTTTTCTACATTGTTCCTTGGGTTGAAACACTCTACAGCATGAACGCCGAAACGGATTGAAGTCGAAATAATTTCTGTCGACTTTATTCCTTGTCGGCGGAATTGCGTTCGGCGATATTCCTGTCGATGATATTACTTGTCGACGCAATTCCGAGCTGGATTTTTACCACAGCGGATCAACGCCGAAAAGTTTATTCGACGTTGTTCCATTTCGACGTTGTTCTGGGTTCTGATACGATTGTGCAGTCTATGAATTTCCAACAATGATTTCGACCTCTATAGTATTTTCTTGTACACATCAGCCTAATAAGCATCTTCTTCTGGAACATACTGAAGTGCAGTTAATAAAAGATCACAGAAATGCAATGTTTCAGTAAAATCAGCATGAAAGCTATACCGTTGACAAAAAAAAGCATTTATATATTTCGTCATCGCTTTGCTTACGCTGATGTAGACCTACAGGCCTCCAAAAGTTTCAAATAAGTTTGTAATCGAATTGAATATTAAATTTGACATATGTTGTGAAATATCCCCCTAAAGAAGGGATTGCAATGGGCAAGACAATTTCATGACTGAAAATGTAAGCAAATTTTAATAATATTATACATTTTCTTTGGCTTGTACATTTTTATTGATATCATTTGCAAGTGTACAGTGAACACACAGTAAATCACAGTTAGCGGCACAAAAAACGAATAACTTCATTATTTATTTATCTATTTGTGAGAGTATAAAGTAAACCGATGGTATTTTTCCTGTCAGAAAATAAATCAATTATGTTGTGTCTGTCTTATATAAATTAGTTGTGCAGATATGTGTCATTTCTGTTTCGGCCTGCAAAACCCAAAATTATTCTTTCCTCACCCAACCACAGGTGTAAAGGACGACCTCATAGGAGCTCCCGAACTCAAGGGGCCCCGTAGGGAGATCACCTAAACTATAGCCCTACATACTACCAATTTGTACTTACTGTAGGGCTGATAAATAATCTACTTACATCTCAATCTAGTAACCAATAATATCAAATACTTATTGTATTACGAGTTTATTTTCGAAGATCAACACTAAATTATTCATTGAATAACTTACTCTTGGCAATACAGCAGTGATTCCAATCGGGAGTACAACATATTACTTGATCACGGGTAGCGTTTCAGGGGGGCAGGTGGTCCCCCCCCCCCGTCGGGCAAATCTTTCATTTTCGTCGGGCAAGAAAATGAAAAATTTAAGATAGAAATTATAATTTTTTTTCTCCGAAAACCTCATATTAAAACTGCACATTTTCTCAACAAAAACGTAATTTTTTTCGACCTGGCTTCGCCCGGGCATGTTTTCATTGTTTTTCCAATGCGTCCGCGCATCACCAGCTACTGGATCTCCTTTCCCTTTAGTTCGTTCTTATTATTAAAGTTGGAGCACAAAAATATTCTCGTCGGGCAAGCAAACGGAAAATTTTAGAAGGAAAATGAAAAAAAGAAAAAGAAGCTGAAAAACACAAATGCACTCTTTGCGCTAGAAAACGTAAAAAATTTCGCCCTCGCTTCATTCGGGCGCAACCTCCCTTTGTTTTCCTAATACTTTTGATGCTTACCACCACTATAGCAGTTTCATCTGATTTAGTGCTTCCGTATTAGTATTAGTGGGTATACAGCAAATATTGTTAAGCTTAACTGTCTCTGGTATACAGTTATTCAAAATTAAGGAAATTATGTTGTAAAATATTAATTTAATATAATATATGATACAGCCATTCCGTCGGGCTTCATTTCCACCCCCGTCGGGCAAATCCTGGCGCTACCATTGTATTGATAAGACAGTTCATAACACATACACTATTTATTTACGGAATATAATTTGAAGGGGTCAATGTAGTTACTGTATCTGTATTCATATATAACATCATTTTCGGATCGTAGATTATAGATAACAGTAATTTCATGATTATAATAATATTCTGAATTAAAGACTTACTTGAGATGTCCACAGAGATAGAACATAGAGTGGGAGTAGTATTTCCAACAGTAACTCGGGACTTAAGATACTTTTACAATGTACCATTTTGGTTAAGATCAAACATTACTTTGGCCTGGTATAGTCATTTCGAATAAGAAACACAGCACATATAATTTTTCACATAATGTGACTTAATAGAACAGAGCTGTAGTGCGGAACCTTACGACTCACAGAATACATCTGGATGGACTAACTGTACAGAATATATCTGCACAGAATACATCTGGATGGATGGATCGTACTGTACGATTTGATTTTAATAAATTGCAGAGAAGGCAAATAAGTGTTATTATCAAATATTGTGTGACTCTGTAGCCTCCAAACCAATATAAATACATGATCTTCACATACTATTCATATACTACTCTCGATTGAGCAAACCCTTTCGGTTTATATGACTTTAGTGGGACATGACGATTCCCTATAAAAGTGTGGTTTTGAAAGTCAGGTGAAATCCTGCTTCTATGTATTTCTGAGGCTACGGATGCTTTTTTTTTATTACTCCGATGCACTTTTTTTGTCTTTTGTCGACGGTTTTCCAACAGTGACTTATAAAATAAGATATTGCATCAGTGGCGTTACTTTGCCGGATTTTAAGAGGGTTTTAACGCGTTCTTCGGGGATCGTTGATCTTCGTTAATTTTTCAAAACGGAGGCCTATATGGCCGAAACATTAAGAAGAATTTAATGTTTCACTACTTCAGAAGCCAAACTTAAACAGTTTATTTACAAATGATAATGAACGACATAATTATGATGAATATTCAAAATTTATGCCGGTTATGGTACGATATTGACCTGAATAGGAATCAACTTTTTCGTGTTTCGAATTTGCCTTATTTCTACGATAGGCACTTTTAAAACAAATTACAAATCTGATGTTAGAAAATATATATTTAAAATAAAGTTAATATTGAAATAGTTACGTTCAAAGAAAAAACTTACATTTTTGATTTTCTGTGCTGGTCTCTTTACAAATAATTCTACACTATTTGTTCAAGTTGGCTTGCAAGGTCAAATTAGCATTTCCATAATGGGTACTTTTCAAACACTTAGACATTTATTTTCATGTGGGATTCTGCTCTGATAGCACCCCAAAGTTTATGTATTGCTGTGAACAAATTTAGGAATAAAACGTACACAGTTTCATCGTTCAGAGAATGTACATATTATGTCATATGACATGGTAATGAAAATTAGAAAGCTGTGCCACTATCATTGGCGAGTTAAACATGGCCGAGAGTTGTTACACCCAAATATAGTAGCTTAGGGTTGGGTTTCACATGTATATAAAATAATTATGTAACTAAAGACATCAGACATCACAGTAAATTTCCAATTTTGTATACATGTGGATGTGCCATATTATTCCATTGTAAATGGTTGCCGTACTGTCAGAGCATTCTGCTCCATCAATTATTGAAGGAGTTGGTAGATTGATCTGAGAACGCTCTATTCAGTCCAGCTGGCTTGTTTATGCCATATCGGTATCCTATACACGTCAGGAGATTTTATAAATAATTTGAATTACTAATGTTTTTTTATCTCTTGACACAGTAAGCGTAACTACTGACTAAAATCATTGGAACCAAATAAACTAACATCTGTTATTGACATATTATAAACAAATGTACTTATCACGTCAGTACGTATAAATGTCTAAATTATAAAGTGTTGTTAATTAATATGAATATTTTAATTCATATCTGCGATTTTTTTTACATATTTAGACTCAGGAAAATAAATAAAATTATTATTCACTTGACAGCATGCATCTACTATAAGGTTCTGTACTGGATGCATACAGAACCTTGTAGTAGTTGCATGCTGTCAAGTGAATATTAATTGTATTTAATTTCCTTGAAAATGGAGACCTGTGCTCCGAAATCATGATCGAATTAGCAATAAATCCTGAAACGGAGGAGTGACGAGTTTAATTTCAATATAGTTGTACGTACCTCCGTTATTTCCATAATATTTTAGGTAATCGCTAATCTGATTAATTATTTATGACACTTGACATCTTGAACTTATTTTATTTCATTTCATTTCATTTATTCCTCCAACTGATACAGATTTCACATTTCAGCAAGATCCAATTAATTCAGAGGTGGACAACACAATACCATGCATTTAAAAAATAAATATAAAATAACAACAACAATAAAAATTTAAATTTTAGGATAAAACTTAGTACTTACCACCTTTGAATATATTATATCTAAAGCAGACCTTACATTTGCTAAATATCAGTCATGCTTATTTCAAAATAATTGGCTCATGGAAACATAGATTAATAAATGTAATGGACTCTTGCATAATCAATTATCATGTGATGCTCATACAACAGTATACTTATCTAAGTTCAGAGATCATCAGCATTCTTCCCAGAATAATGATAACCTTAACCTTTATTAAATAGATTAGATTATAACACTCTTTGACCTTAACCTTCAGAAATAGTATTTAAAGAACATTAAAACACCTTGATGTAGAGATGAGTAATTATAATTGAGTTAGAATTATTGTTAGTGTTCAGTAACAACACACTTGTGATGTAGATCTTCATTTGTTTCAGGAAACCCTGCTGGGTGATACTCCAGGATACCAACCATACTGTAAGCCAAAGCCAACTACTGTACAACCTCTACATTCTCTTTCTCTAAGAAACCAACATAATATAAATTTCATTGTAATTATTACAGCTTGTTATAATTGATTTACGCCACCAATAGAAGTCATTTTGTTAACTCTATTTTGTACGTCGATTTGTATTATTTATTTAAATTAATCTCATTCGTTTTTAGAGATACAGAGTAAAATGAGTAAATAACAATAATAACAGTATATAAATAATTATTTCGTTGAAGTTAATCACAGTTCATGTTTTATCTGTTCAAATAATTTATGAAGAATCACTGTTGCGAAACTGTACAATCACTTAAATGGATACATATATAGCAAACATACTGTACAAGAAAGTGGTTTAAAATTGTTGTTTTTATACGAAATTTCTTCATTACCTTATCATTTCTTAAATGCAATGTAGCACAATGAGTTACAGGTTTACACCAAAGAGTTGAATCTAATTGAAAATAATCTTTAATAGATGAAAAATCCATTATGAGTAAGGAAATCTATTTAAAAAAGAAAATAGTAGTGTAAGTCTAAACAAAATAAATCTAGTTTAAATAATAATAAAAACAAATCCCATACATGGGAAGAAACCGTGACATTAAGAAATCTAAATAGTGATATTTTTTTTATTATTATTATTTAAACTGGCATTCTGTGTGAAAGTAATAAGTACCATCATTATGCAAGGCATCCTAAACTTTTATAATTGTATATTGCCGTGAAATAATAGCCAGCCACTGAGAGGTACCTTATTGCCATTAAAACAGACTCACATTGTTACAATAGTGAAGAGCTAAGAATAACCAAATTCTTATAACGCTATAGGATGTTAAAACGACATATAATATTATTTGTTGGTACGAAATTCTGTGAAGTTTCTGTAAAAATTGGAAGTTGAGATTTGAAAAGTGTAAAATAGAAGTATTAGCAGCTTATATCAGAATTTTTATTGTTCTGGTGAATTTTTTTTATTATAAATAGAAATATTTGCAGACAATAATCGTCTGCTCCCGAGGGGGTGCTCACTTATGAAGTCAGGTGTACACTTTGGGACTAAGTCAGAACTAAGTCATTGACATTTACTGTAGAACAGTATAGGAGGCCAAATAAGTCAAGAGTTAAAATATCCGTTGCTCCGTTTTCATGTACGTCTTGAAGAGGAGTGAGCACCCCCTCGTCTGCTCCTCCATAGCTGATGCATTTGTCAGTTGCCCAATGCGGTAATACTTGGATTAATACGAGGTCAAGAAAGAAAATCCAGAATCATACTGCATGCTGACTCTTGAGATGTAAACTCAATATTTTATTACATATCAGTTGTGAAACATTTTTAGAAAATATAATAAGTGTCAAAATTGAAATTGGAAGAATTGATCAAAATGTATATACATGTATGGTTGAATTGATAAATATTTCATAATTCCAAGGCTTCACCTTAAAGGCATTGAACACGTTGGGAAAGCGCATTTCCTTCTACCTCGAAAAGTAAAACATAAAAGTCGGAATTGAAAGAATAGGAGTCAATAACTATTGTCAATGTACGTCGTTTATATCACGTTCTTATTTACACTTTATGTTATTTGTCAATGAGAACATTCCTCTACTGTTCAGAACAATGTGCCGATTGCATAATTACATCAGGTGCAATTTTTTTGCCAAATTATAGAAGTAATGTTGCCAAATTTACCTAGAATATCAACTTTGATATCTCTGTCATCATTGTGAAGATTTACATAACAAATTTTAGATTTGCGAAGGGCATTTTGGTAATTAACCATTATTTACATTAGCTTTTGAGATATCTTTGTGGGTGTAACCCGGCTCTGTGGCATGTTCCATACATTTTCAATCGAACTTCTGTATAGAGGTATGAAATAACTTATATTGAGTTTCAGTACATAAGTATTATGTAAAGGTTGTACATTTACAAAACATATATAATTATGGAGTCTAGTCTAAACTTAAAGAGAAACTTCACAATATTATTCTTCAATTGTACTACAATCATCATAACTTACCGTACTGTTTTCATAGCAATGTTCATCCAATTCATTTGTTCAGATTTAAAGATTACATATTCAAAGGCGATTTCAATTTTGGAATCATATAGAACAATCTAAAACAGGAGAGTGTGGAAATTATTTTAGAGTGCTACAGAAACTTTGTAGAAGTTCAATTATCAACTAAGATTAAGTGTTAGAATAACTGAAGTTTCCAGTAATTGAATGGAACACCACGGTAGAGTAATTAGAATGTTTTCAGTTACCCTCGAAATTAAAAAAAAATCCAATTTATTTTAAATAAGTGATTCCTATCAATTTCGCAACCCTGATACATCATTAAATAAACAAATGTTGGCTATTCAGTATATCCTTCCTGATGGAGTGCGTCATCCATTTATATTTATTTAACGAATGAAATGCTCTACTCATGTACTTTATATGGAGTTTATAAAGAGACATTGCGAAAATAAAGAAATATTTTACGTTTATTAGCAAAATGGATATTCGTATTTTCTTGAGCTCCAATGCTAGGTATTCACCTTTTGAAATTCTGAAGATCAGTGGAAAAAAACTGTAAGCAAACTGTAAAGGTAGAATATTATATTAAAATTCTACTGTTTACACCATAATGAATAAATGTTTTGAGCAATATTTATTTGCAGTTTGAAGGAATATCAATTGAAATGAAATATTTCATTTAATTTAATACTGTGTTTCTATAAATAGAACGTAATAGATATCAACTGGTTCCACATTTAAAAATAGTTGCAGTTTACGTGATTTAACTTGAAGGAATTCAGTTGCAGTTTGCTTTTATATAAATAATATAGGCCAAAAAGGTCAATATGATTTACAAACAAATGGAAAATAACAATCAGAATCCCAGCATAAACGGCGTTCCTGAAAGTGTAATGTCAGTTTCTTCATTAAACATATCTCGCTGCTTTGGTATTAGAAGGGGTCACCCGTCTATTCTGAAAAATCCATCTGCAAATAAAATGCAACATTGAACATATAGCACAAATAATTCAGAACTACCTTCGCTAGCACTTTTTGCTACAGTATTTCACAATATTTTCCACTTAACTGTGGTAATCAAAACTATACGTTACTTTTTTGGAATATTGCTTCAACAAATGATATTTTTAAAATTAAATATGTTCCACCACAAAATCCTGTAATATCACCGCATTTGATGACAATGCAGTGAATAATGGAAGTCAAATAATTTCTGTATTCCTTATAGTACCGTTCAGATAGAGAAGGTGTTCAATGCCTTGAATAAATTTCGGGAAAGTTTCTAATGTTAAAATATTCTGTAAAATATTATGTTTTCTATTGTAAAAGTACGTTGAAAGCTTCCTACTATAAATGTTAATGTTGTGAATGGTATTATGTACGTACACATAACAACTCTTGAACATGCTTTTCGGCAAGAAAATGCTAATTTCCCTTGTTCAGTTGTCACATTTTTTCACCGAACTTCCTTTTATTTCAATATTCTTTTGCCGCCAGACATTCGATTTATCTGCATACTTATTACTCTCTCAGAATTTCAATTATTTGATATTGTCCAAATTAATACTCGTTACACAACTGAACATTTTGATACTTGAGATCGACCTTGAGTACGTGGTATAACTTCCATCAAAGATTTCCAAAAAAAATTGCATTCTTTTCCGCTTTCTAATTGAAGTACAGTTTGTCATTTGGAGTGAAGTTTGAGAGACGGTCAGAGCTGACTTCAGTCGTATGCTCGAAGCGGTACGTTATTATTGGTATAAATGTCATAACATTGGTTGTCATTTTACCGTGTTCGAATTTGGATTTTTATTATAAAATTTTGACAATTCATATACGTACAACCACGTACAACTTGTCTACTAATGAGTAAATCTCACCAGACAATGATGATGTTATCATTTTCTGTTTTACAAGACAGTAATATGAGTATTTATCCTATAATATTAAGCAGGCAGTAGATTATTCAAGAATCACACTCTGCAAGTTATAAATTCTGTAATTTGTGTCCAAATTTGAAAATTCTCAATCAATAATACAACGAAGTACGTCAAAGATATTTATATAATAATTATTATACATGGAGTTGGAAACTGTCACCCCGGAGCTTAACAATAAGAAACTGAAACATCTCCTGAACTACTTACACCCTTAATTTAAAACAATAAAATTATACTTTGATACCATAGAGTAACATCACGCCTCCTCATATTTTAATATTGTAAGTAATATTGAAGTTTCTCATATTGTAAGTAATATTTTAAAATTTCAGTCATTCGACGAGTAGACGTGATATTCACACAAGCAAGTGAAATAAATGACAAATCACAACATTTGCTGGATTACAGCATAATGCGCTTGTAGTAAATTAATATTGTTTTATTCGAAATATACAGTAACTGTTTATAGTATAACATCATCAACACAAACGTCACGCCTATACAGTACGAACTTGAAGAGAACGATTGCCTTCATCGAATAAAGCCATATTCAATTCAGAAATGTCACAGTTTTTAATATTTACTTGAGCAAGGTGGCATTATTGTGTTATACTTATTGATGTGTTATTATACTATACACTGCAATTTGAAAATAGCTACATTCAGATGCGAGCGAACTTGAGTGTTCGCAATAAAACAAAGCAATGAATTACAAAGAAATTAAACGTACATGATTCTCCAACAGTAATAGGAACCCTGGAAACTCTAAAACTCAGAATATTTAATTTTCCGCACATAATTAAAAACAACTATGGTTATAACAGAATATTTTCATCCATACTTCTGTTTTCGAGTCCGTTTACTTTCACTTTCTGTGAATAATATTATTCATCTGGTGGATTTATAATGTTCAATGAATTATGTATATATCCCACGTCACAATAAACTGATAATTATTATAATTGACTTTATCATGATATAAAGTTTGTTTTACATTGTGATTTGTGAAAATGGTAATTTCAGTGGGAATCATAGTAATTCAGCATCTAATTCTATAGTTTCATCACATAAAACGAATTATTTCAGCGTTGTAGATGCGGCACCGTATCGCTATATTTAATTTGATTTTCATTCATTCCGAGTTCCAACATATTGTCATATTTATATCGATACCAGAACTTGCAACCGGAATTAAAGGCTGCATAAATATTTGAATTATAATATTTAAATAATTTCAAATGTAGTAAAAAATGGGATAATCTGTTTTAAAATTGTCAGCAAAACCTGGCTAAAGTATTGCTGTAAATGTAAAACTTTATAAATTAGACATTGAGTAAAATGACGTGTTCAGCATCAATTCCTGTAAAGTAATCTCATAAAAAAATATGCGGAAATACCCCAAAAGATTCAACTCAGCCTTTAAAATTCTGCTCTCATCTGGGGGGAGGGGGTGGTTGAGGAAGCTATTACTGATTGGTTTCAATATTATTTGCATTCAGGGCTTAAATAAACAAATAACGTAATTTGAGTAAACCGTAGAACACAAATACATCACAACCGGTTCGTTATATTGGCGCATTTTTTTTTCAGGCCAGGAAGAGGGCCTAATCGTTTCTCCAGCACGGGCGAACGAAATATTGAAAAAAATAATAATAATAATAACGAACTTCCCACATAGCGATTCAAGTTCTAAAATTAAAGTCACTAAATCACAAGAAGTTATACACCATTTTACGTGCATATCCAACTAGCATGCAAGCAAAACACATACACACCAAGTTCAATCCAAAATAAATTCAGTTTACACATTAATTTTGCATTTCGTAAAAAAAACTTATCATCTACTTTCGTTCTCCCTTCAAAATATGGAGAGTGGACGCCGCTTCATCGCACACGTAGAGAATGACAAAAAAAAATGAATAGTTCGTTGTCCCAAGAGGAGAGGAGGGCACTTTTGAGACGGAAAAGATTGACTTCGCGCCTTATATGAAGCTGCGAATTGACTTCGTTCTAATCTCAACAAATCAAATAAGAGAATGATAATTTTCTTACTCAGACACTGCTAGTGTAAAATTGGGTGACACATGATTATACAAAATACGGAAAAGGATCCGTTTCAAACTCTGAATAGTTATTTTTGGAATTTTAATAAGAATGACATGTTTTTGTATCTGTAGGGACGCAAACGAACCCACTGATCATAAGTCTTATTTGGGATGCAGACAGCACATATAATTATGTGTGTCAGTCTGGTCTCGGGTGGGACGATCATGGTCTCGTCTGGGGTTCGAGTTTCAAAATAAGTTTTAAGGCAAACAGGTAAATACAAGAAATTTGGGAAAATAATTTTTATTGATACGAAAAGAAACTACCACTTTCAAACACGTCTCGTCTGGCCATTTTGGTCTCAGACTTTCAGTATCAAGTCAAAAAGGAGATTGAAATTTCTGAGTCTCATGCTCGTCTCATCACGACTTTTGAAACGTGACTGGAACAATCCAGAACAGTCATGTCTCGGTTTCATTACTAGTTTTAAATCCAAACCAATCCGGTATTTGTCAGACAGTGAGAGAATCTACAGTATGTATATGAGTTGTTTAATTTCGAACTTCACCATTTCAATATTTGATACCACGGAATTAACTAAAAAAAATAAAGTTCAATGGAACTAGAATGAAATAAGGTTGGAACTATAGCATGTCTGAAGAAAAACTCAATGAAGCCATCTTTTAGAAATCTGATGATTTCTTAGGTAAAATAAACAATGAATTTGAAACTTGTGTCACAATAAAACACGCAGCAAATAATGTAATGGTCAACTAATAAATGAGCGAAAAGCGACCTGGATGTTGCAACTGAATATAATTATGCAGATTAGTACGGTTAGGTTAGATTTGGTGGTCAGCAGGAAGATGTTGGTTTCATTCAGTTCTCGTCGTGTGATCAAAGTTGTTTATTTCAGGCTATGCGAGGGTATTCACTTAATAGTGAGTATATATGTAACTGTTGTCGGATACCTAACACATGCGAGATATATACAATCACAATTAATGAAAATCACTTCTCAGTTACATTTTGTTCGTCTATATTTTCGACTATAATTTTCATACACATATTTCCATCATCGAAATAGTGATGATTCCAAAAATACAAACAACTACAAAAACTGTTTAGTGAAGCAGATACATTATTTACATTGGCATAAAAGCGTTCCGAAACCAGAGTCAGCTATGCGAATCATCCGTAACAGTCACTTGGTTTTAAGTACGTTGCTGTGTGAAAATATATGCTTGGCATTGACTGTAAACTGAAATAACTTGTGCGTAATTCGTTCACAGTCGCCTCTCAAGAAAACGTTGCGACTTTTCCAATTAACTTCATGTTTTCTGGTCTTTCTGCTATATTCAATTGTCAACTAACTAACAGCTTACATTCTCTTGTAAAGCTACCAATTAGTTCATATAATATTTTAACAAGGATTGTGTGTTCTCTTTATGAAAACAATAATAAAGCATTTTACCACATAGGCTTGAAATGCAGAATACATCTGACTTAAATGGCTTAACAATTCGTCAGTCACTTTCTTTTTGATGGAATGGAAATATACAAACCCAGTTATGATTTACTATTGTTCAAACCTATCAATTTATTTGGAAATATATAAATATATTTTATGAATTGCCAGAAATATTATTTTATAAAGATTAACTTGAAAACAACGAAAGTATTATACAGTGGCGATAAGTTCATAAATTGGTATTTTCCAGTGGCGGTTTTGGGGTCATACCTGTCATGCTGAGCATGAACTGAATTTTTCGTCCCAAAATTTTCTTAAATACATCGTTTACAATAGCAATTTAGCAAAGCACAACAGAAATGAAGAACTATGTTTTTCAGTATTTTTCCTTTTTTGTTGCATAATTTATAATATTACAGCACTTACAATAGCTTACAAACCAAATAAAATTGAAACTGTGTCGCAAACAACACGCATCAACACATTTCTAATGTCGCGCACATCTCTACTACTGCTGATTCAAATCAGCATACAGAGGGAGAGTGAAGTTCCACCCGCCCCTCCTGTGGTAGTGACGTCACGACTACAGAGCTAATGTCATGCTCCAAGTACGGAGCAGCACATTGCATATATTTTTCGGTTTGTGTTGTATTAAAGATGGGCATGTGTCAATATTTGTGTGAATTGATTTAAAACGTTAATAAATGGGTGAAAATGGGTTGGAACAGTTGAGTAATGCATATTTTAATTTAATTGAATAACTTAGCCTATAATTGAATTTAATACTGTATAACTGGAATGATAAAAAAAATATTCTGGAAATTTAATTCCGTCATAAATGATAAATTAGAAAGCATAATCGCTAAAAATATACTGTGTAGTGTTTAATCGAGTGTTTAATTTTCTTTTGCTTTTCAATCGAAAACGTATTAAAATAAACTTCACATATCAATCAATAAATTTCATATTTTATAACATAACTATTTGTTACCCAATATTTTTTCTGTACAATTTTTCTGCATTTCTTTTATGTTTACCCGTTTTCTCTTATTCAGTAATAAATTAAAATTTAGTGGAGTAACTAATAAATAATTTATGCGCAGCAAACTGATGATCATGTACCAGTGATTCGATTCAGAACTCACAGTTGTATCCAAAATTATAATTTTATACAGTTAAGAAACTCCATTAAAATGTGTCAATTCTTTGTTAGCGTAAAATAATATTTAAATAAAAAAAGACATTTGCTATGGGATTCGAACTCTCGACCTCTGTTATTTTGAATAAATATATTAATAACTATAGGCCTATTTTTAGTGCAGTGCAAAAATTACGTTAAAATTATGAAATTACTTTTAGTCAATTTAAAACAATATTTTGAGCATAATAACAAAATAAAAAAAAAGTTCGGCTGTTGTGGGATTCGAAATCTCGACCTTTGCTATTTTGAATCAATCAATATACATGTATTAACAATCGTAATTTTTCGTGCAATGCAAGAATTACGTTAAAAGTATGAAATTGGCTTTAGTCTATTTAAAACAATATTTTGATCAAAATAACAAAATAAAAGAAAACGTGGTTGCAGTGAGATTCGAAGCCAGAACTCTTGTGCTTATTTTTAGTTACAGCCTACATGAGATCAAAGCAACGTACTTTTTATCAATGATTACTTTTTAGTGAAATGAATTATAAAATAATAAATTTAATTTATTGCTTCTAAATAAAATTAAATATCGCGGAATCAAACCTTCATTGTTACATTCGCTTATTTAAAATAGTAGTTGGTTTCCATTGAAGTTCATTATTTGAGAGATAAAAGAAGAACTTAAAGTTGCTTACACTTTAATTTCAAAATTAAATGAATTTGCTGATATATCCACAGTAATTTTTTTTTCCGAACCTGGATACATGAATAACGAGAAGCCGTTTTTATATTTAGAAGGATGAAAAACCCGATTTTGGTTACGACGTTTATCTCCGTTTCGTGGGAATAAATAATAATGCCGACATTATTAACTGTGTATAGTATGGGATCACACCGGCTCCTATCCAAGTAGAAACCACATTTTATAATTTACAGATCATCAGCATCTAATTCAGCAGCATGAACTGTTTCAATTTATGAGAACCGCTACTGGTATTTTCGTTGATTTTACAATTGTGAAATGCAAAGCATGCATAACTATAATTTAATGATAAAATATTATCAATCACGGTCAAATAATTGCACTGATTTTACAATGGATGCTTTCAGTAAACTTACACACAATATTATGAGATTATTCTTTTAAACTAAAGAAATTCAAGCATTTCACATCTGTCTTGAAACACGTGAAAGCCGAATGTGATAATATTATATACCGGTATGTTGACAAATTTTCATGTCAATTCAGGAATTTGATTCGAATTCGATCAAAGAGTCTAATACATATGTCTATTGACTAAGAAAATGGCTATACCATGTTTTCAATTTTACAGTTCTGTAAGTGTTTGAGCCAATGTCAAATTTTGGGGGCCGTTGAGGTTATCATTATTTTATTGTGGGCCACAGGGAGACCCGATAGACTTGAAAAATTATATTTGTGCTAAGATGTGGAGTAGCTTTCTACTTTTCTTTCTGTTTTTCAATCGAAAATAACTACATGAAATAGCAAAGCAAATTTTCTACAGGTTATGTGATATTGCAGAAGTTAGCACTATATTTAATTTATTGGGCAGTTTTAATCTTGGTACTCGAGGAAATTTGAAGGAACGTGCAAGAAGTATTTCCCAGAATGATAATAAACTGATGTGAAGTATTGAAAATTAAAGTTTTCTACTTACGCATATAAACCTCCGCATCCACTTTAACGAAGAAAACCAAATTTCGCTAATCTGAATTATTTTGTTTAAACTTTCTATTACAATAAAGTTTCATTTCTTTTCTACTAAATACATGTTCAGCAGTTGTACAAGATTTTGAAGTTCAAAATAAAATAATAAACAACATGTTATGCAATTTGTCACTAAATGATGCCAAAGCTAAATTTACATTTTTTTTAACGTTTCGCATTTGGAATTTCTAGACGTAGCAGCCCTTCCAATGATAATTTAACTACTGTGGTCATTGTAGGGGTAGATTACAGCATTATAACGTTGCAAATGTTGGATACCTGTTATAATTTATATCAGCTGTACACAGAAGTCTGTCATAATCCGTTAAAATGAAATTATCCCAATTGTATTGTGTGTTGTTTCAATGTTCTTCAATTATTTATAGGATAGTTGTTTTCTTGCAAAGTGCAGATACAAGCAAGAATATTTATAAATTTGAAAGTTAATGTTGTATAGTACTAATGTAAATATAATAGTATTTTATTTAATAATAAGTAACATACTTTTATGATCTGCTGAATCGCTTCTGATAAAATTATTGATTTTAAATACTTTCGTAAACACAATGTGTTTTCATTAATTTTACAATATTCTTTAATTACCTTCATCTTTGCTACTACTTTTAGCTGATGATAAGTACAATGTACCTGCCTGCGGGCTAAAGTAGACATCATGTATGTCAATGTGCCTAAATACATAAGTGCTGGCATAAATCATTAAATGGAACAATGAACTATTTTTATACTCATGGTTTCAGTGTTTTTCACGAATTAATAGTTTACACAGTTTAACGCAAAGTCTGGAATTTATAAAACAAAATTTTGAATTTAGAAGTAAATAATATTGTATAGTACTATTATATATTTGAAAGTATTTCCATCAAATAATGTGATTAAAGAATTTTATAACCTAATATTCTGGTGCATCTTTTAAAATAAACCTACTGATTTCAAATATTATAGACATCCACTATTTTCCTTAATATAATAATATAAAGCAACTGCAATAAATTACCTTCATGCTTGTTACTACATCTTACCTCACAGGTCGTACGAAGTAACTGCCTGTGGGCTATTACATTGTCGAACGAATGAGGCGGGGCTTTTGCAGTAATTTTGTATGTGCGTTCGTACGTATGTGGGCAATGCGACAACTATCATGGAAATGAAAGTAATTGGATGAAACTCAATATGATGGTTGAGAACCTGACAGATGTCACTGATCAGAACTGATTAGATTTTGGTGAAATGGGACAAATTGGAACTGAGCAATTGGCGAAAGTATGGTCCGTTTCGGTGTTTTTGAGAATTATGCCACTAAATGTCGCCATAGAAGGCCTTAGGTGGCCGTATACGATAAATCAATCAAGAGAATTCCTATTCCCATTTTTATACACGTATATAATATACTGTACTCTGTGAAGACTTCAGTACTCTGATTAATGTTTCTTGGGGTAACAATGGCTATAATGGTTCTTAAAGTAAAAGTTGGCTGTAAATCAAACTTGCGAACATTACATGGATTTCGGAGCGGTTTTTTTCTGCGTGAAACATTGTTGTAAATTAAGTAAAGAAGTTTTTTAGCCTGTTTAGTATTTACTGGTAGTTGCCTAAACTGCCCAGGTAAAAGACGACAGCCGAATTACAACGCCATGATAAGGGAATTCGCTTTCACGGGCTAAGTACCGGCACGAATCCAACCAGCGCTGACAGGGGGGGGGTGGCGAACCTGAAGAAATGAGGATGGGCAAAATACACCATTTTATCTATATTTTTAAGAAATTTTTCAATTTTCTTTCCATTATTGTTTTTCTTGTCTTTCTCTTCTTCTTACTTATTTTTTCCGTGACCGCGGTTTTTTTAAGTCAAAATATGCCATTTATATGGCATCTTTTGCCTAAAAAACATGAATGAATTTCGGCACTCGCTTCGCTCGGCCTTTCTCGTATTAAACTTACTACGAATTTTATGTGCCCCTTACTAAACAATCTTATACTCCCTCTTTATATTAGCAAAGTCATAAATATGGCCTTGTGTAGACTACAACCCTTTCTTACTGGAAAAGCTGATACATTTTAAATCTGCAAGTTGCATTTCAATTATAAGATGATTGTAAAGTATGACTTACAACAATCAAATTAGTCAAACTACCTTTGGACACAAATATTACATGAATTTGCTTTTTTTGGTTATCATGTGCAAGTATGTAAGTCTTTAAAATAGGAAAGGGGCGCAATTAGAGTGAAGGGTCTGGCCTGGGTACCAGATCATCTAGATCCGGTATTCCAGTGAATTCTACTCCATCACTACTAGAAGGAATAGATACATCGATCAGAGATCACTCCATGCAGTTCATCTGGCTTGTTTCTGCAATATCTGTATTGTATCAGTGGCGTAGCCATGTTTTGGAGTACTGGGGGACGAGCTCACAAAATAAGGCGCCATATTTTGATTACTTTTTCCAAGCTTGAAGCTTTTATGGGTAGCAATTACGGTCTTGTTAAATCTCCCAGGATATGTTCAAATTTTTGGGCTAAAAGTATCGCAGTCGTGAAGAATGTACCATCACTTTTCAATGACGAGATCACTAATGAGGAAAAAACTGATGTTCATTATACTGACCTGATGGACTTTTTATTTATTTACAAGGAAAACATAAAAAAAATCAAGAAAACATTTTTTATTAAACTGTGAAGGAAAATAAATTATTTCGAAATTAATTTTGCAACAATACAGGCAATTTTTGAAACTATTGTACCAAACCAATTAGCTTCGAACTTTCGATACGCTTCCTTTTAGAAAAAAAATTATCAGTGGCAGTATGTCGCTCTAAATTATTGTTATTTTTTAATCTGAAGCGAAAATATAATACCATGAAACGTTGAAATATTTTTCTTGTTTAAAGGAGCGTAATCTAAGCATTTTATTTGATTCTTTAGAATTCTGTTAACATCTAGCAATTCATAAATTCAATCAGATGATCGAACATTTAAAGCGCTCCACGATGCAGGCGAGGCGCTTAAATTCCCTTAAGGCGCTTGTAAGGTCATAAGGCCCCTTTCCTATTATTCTGAAGGCGCTTGTCATATTCCTAAGGTTCCTTGGTTATTTTTAGGCGCCTTACATTATGCCATTATTCTTAAGGCGCCTTGTATACATTCTTCCAGATCAATTAATGTTATTGAATAAGAGCCTTGATACGACCAAATAAGAGTGTTCACGTACTTAATGAAGTGCCTTGAATTCGCAAAGAGCACTTTAAATGCTCAAAAAGTGCCTCTAATATACGAGGGCGGACCAGAAAGTAAATGACAAGTTGAATTACGGCCTCGTCAATACACTATATCAAAGTGTCTATACGCTCATTTTAAAGATAATTTAATTCTCTAAAAACCGTGTAAATCTTACGTCCATGCGTCTGGTATCTGCGATGTAATGTTTGTTTAAAAATTCGCAGTCACTTGAAGCGTCCACAGCAATAGGTACATAAGATACAAATTGATTTTACAAATTTAAATATTTATTGAATTAACAAAACAGAGTAAATAAGGTACAATAATACTTGTCTACGTAATTTGATGTCACTAACATTTATGCATCTGTCTCAACGCTCGGGTAATTTCAAAATGCCTTGAGTATGGCATAGAAGCTTTGTGGACGAGTATATGGAGCCAGTGACGAACGCCTTGTTTCAATTGATGGTCATCATCAAAGTGAAGTCGTCGTAAGTTTTTTTGTCGGATGGGGCCAAGTCAGGGCTGTATGGGGGATGGGATAAGACTTCCCATTCCCATCCCTTCACTTTAGCCAAAACATATTTCGCGACATGGGGTACAACACTTCTTTGCTCTATTGCTGTGAATGTTTCAAGTGACCGCGCTATTTTTAAACAAACATTACATCACAGATACCAGACGCATAGACGTAAGATTTACACGGTTTACTAGAAAATTAAATTATCTCTAAAATGAGTATGCACACTTTGATATCGGTATATTGACGAGGCCTTAACTCAACTTGTCATTTACTTTCTGATCCGCCCTCGTACTATAAGGGCGCCTTCACTTCAGTTAGAGATTCTTAAAAACTAAATTGATTCAGTTATTTATGAGGCACCCTGCACCCATTGAACCATTATTTTATAAATTGCCTCCATTTTACAGAAAAGTGATTAGAAATATCTAACTGATTGAGCGAATTCCACCAATTACCTGAAATACGTTAGTGGTTTTAAAAAATATACTGCGAATTTTTATTGCTTTAAAATTCCGAAAAAAATATACCCATGGGGCGGGCGGCCGCACCCCTGCCTCTCCCCTAGCTACGCTACTCTATTGTATACACCATCAGAAGACTTTACAAATAATTTCAGTTACGGATTTTAATCCATTGACACAGTAAGCATAAATAGTATCTAAAATCATAGTAACCGAATAAATTAACATTTATTGTTAACGTAATATATACCAAATTAATTATCAGCTCAGACGTACGAATGTAAATGTCTAAATTATAAAGTGTTGTTAATTACTGTGAATATTTTTGTGCATACCTGTGAGTTTTTTTTTTACATAATTTTATTTAGACTCAATCTCCCAGATGTCTAATGCAACCGGGTATTGGCTTCCTTCCATTTCGTTTTAATATAATATATTTTAAAAAAATGTTGTACTTGAATGGGAAAACAAATTAATACATATTTTAAAGTTGTTACCAGAATAACCAAAGTTTCATTTTAAGTACTGATAGTTTGTGTTACAATTAAGCATATATGAGTTACTTGTTTCATACTATTTATTCTGAATATTAATCTAAAAATTAGTAACACATTTTAGCACTTTCGAAATAGAATTAAGAAATGGCGTTTAGCCTCCCGAAATAATTTAACAATTTGAATCAAGTTATTTAGGGTCTGAACGGCGAAGCCGAACCCCTGTTGCAATTTGCCTCAACCAGTGCGTGATACATTATTCAGTTACAGTTCTTTTATCCAATTTCTGGCTTTCAGGAACATGGGAGGTTATATACACTTGGATCTAAAATCACAATTTTGAGATGGCTTTTACGAGATGTACCCCGCTTCCAAATGATTGTAAATAATCATATGGATTGGAATTATGTATAAAAATAGATCTAGAGGGATGCATGGTTTTCCTATATTTTCGTCGACAATCTCGAGATGATGTACATGCATTCAACAAGCCACTCCGAAGTTTAAGCTGGCCTATTATTAATATTTTCTAGTTTCGTTCTTAATAATTAAAGTAATACATACAATTATATACATGTTGAACAAAATATTCCATAATAAACACGGATTGTATTTGTTATTTATGCAGGTTAAGTGTAATTTCAGAGTTTTCATTATGAAAATTAAACCTGCAATTTACAACAATCTCAGCATTATAAATCTGGTTCTACGTATTGTTGGATTGTCTTATTACCATATTATAACGAATCCTTAATACCACAAAGACGCTACTTTGTAGTATAAAGGATTCGTTATAATATGGTAAGCTTTTAGATTTTAAATATTCAATACTTATGAAATTATTGTAAAACACCTGTCCGCTGGATTATTGCATCATATAATATTAGTAAAATATTTATATTACAAATTTATCAGCAGTATTTACAAATGCTCATATTCAAATGAGAATTCCGACAGTGGGTCAAATCCAAATCACAAGTTAATGGAGACAGTGTTACAGCATCAAAGAGTAAGGTATAACCTGTGCACGGAAATAGAACAAAAAGGTATGTTATTAATTACTTTGCATTTCACCACGTATACAAACCGGCATACATGCTGCTAATTTATTCTGTTTCACAAATATTAGTAGAAGAATTAAAATATAAATGACGACTACATGATAATAATTATATTTTCATTACTGCATTAATCAGATACAATAATTAAACATGTTCTCAGAAGAAAACATTTTCGAATGATTAACATGCATAAACGTATAAAACAAAACACGTAAATATATAATGTAACTTTCAGTAGAATAGAAATTGGAAATATGTTTCGAATTATTTTATCTAGGAGTTGTGTAGAAATATTGATATACATAATATAATGATTTTTTTAAGGAAATTATATTGCTATTGTACATAATATACCAATCCACCTTCAATTTCAAAGCAATGATCTGCTGGAAATGTAATAATTCTTACACCTGGTATTACTTTCATACAAGGAACACAAGTTGTTGGATTGCTAAATTCAAATTTGTATAGACAAATTTGAAGGTGTCAATTAATATTTGATTTACTATACCATTTATGATAATGACGTTGATTGGTGTAAATAAATGCCCTCCTAAAAGGGTGGATTTGTGTATGTAATACAACACACTCTATTTAATGAACAGTTTATTTAAACACTTGGCATGTTTCGGAAAATTCATCTCCATATTCATGAAGTGAAATCTCCTAGAATCAAATTTTAGCAAAGTCGCTCTTAAAGAACTTAAAGAAATTTCCCCTGTCAGATGGCTCTCCCAACAATGGGCGTTGTTTCGTATCTTCTATATTAAATATTAAAATAGTCTAAATATTTATATATAAAAAAACAATACAGATATATTTAATTTAAGTATTTTTATTTTTGAATCTGCTAAGACAGTGATGTTTGTAAACTTTCGAGTATCTGATTGCAGTCCATTCAAGATCGACATGCACATTATATAGGTTTACCATACGTCCCGGTTTGGCCGGGACTGTCCCGGTTTGGAGGTACTGTCCCGGCGTCCCGGCCGGTTTGTCAATTTGTCCCGGTTGATTATTTCCG
>JAQFYR010000011.1:0-24319 GCA_034694985.1 Campodea silvestrii
GAGTTCTGTTGCCCACTTCAAAGAAAAACACATCGTTTTTCCCTTAGTAAAATACTGAAATAATGAATTTCAAATTCGGAAATCATAATTGGCCTGTAAAATTTTAAAATTTGTTGCTTGTGCAGAAAGAAAATTCATTGACAAAGTTTTTATTTACAATTTATTTCTACGTAGTGCAAATTTGATCCACCCACAATCCCCATATTTCAGTCATCGACATCATCGTCTTCATTAAAATATCAACGCACGTTCGGAAGTATGCGCTGATCCGCATGCTTCCGTTTGTTACTCTACCGCAAGTGAGGAAATGATAAGCTCAGAATAGCTCGGAATCGCACATTCGTTATTAGCAAGCGTTGAAACAATCAGCGCAACATGAATAACATCAGATGCGTTCGCTAACACCAAAGTTCAGAATAGACCCATTAATCTGTTATTTCATATTTTAACAAGACAAAACAACTGGTCATTAATTAATAAGTGGTGTTTAATTAATGTAAAACGGTAAGATATTATTAATTTTAATAAACAGGAAGACGAATAAAATTTACAATATAGAGGAGGAATTTTCAGTGTTTTGAAACGGGATCAAGATGTTCATAATTATTGTGACTGAATCACTTTTACACCGACTGCGTTCATTACTACGTAAATAAATATGAGTTATTTTCTTAGCAAACTGGTACATTTGTAGGCTTATCACTATATGTTATTGCCTGACAAGGTTCTACCGCAACATGATTATAACATTTAAATTCCCACTAATTACAAAAGTATCCTATTTCTAACTTAAAGTAGTTCCAAATGCACATACTCACTCGAAAGTGAGTATGAAATTTAATTTAATTAGGTATGGACATAACTATTGTTTAGAAAAGACTATTTCACTGATCAGCACTATAAAAATAATTATTTGAGAATGCAGCAGCCACTGGCCTGTAAAAATTGATCCAAAAGTATATCGACAATATACAGTATATTTTTAAATGATATACATAGTTACTATTCGTAATATTAAACAGTCAATATATAATATAAATCAAATTTATAAATTAGTTGTATTGTGTCCACACTAAACTCAGTACTCCAGAAATGTGAAAATAAAAATTCAAAGACACTATTTGATATTATTTTAATCCATGTGAGAACATAACAAAATAATAGAATGTTACAATTTACGTATTTTAAGTGCATAGCGATATACCAATTAATTTCCAATTTTCCGTGAACTGAATTTACCCAAACATCCACTGCTCAAGAAAGATGAGATGAGTAAAATTAAAGTCAGTAGTTTTTATCATACAAATGCAAAAAAAAAAAAATCTCCCATCTCTTCGCTAGAACAAAATTTGGATATAAATATTATACTAGATATGTGTACTTTTATCGTGGTCATCAAAGCAACATGCAGTGATTTTTTTTTATCAGAAAATAATTCGTCTTTGAAGTTGGACCAATCTATCGGCGAATGAACAGTGAACACATACGTAGTGAGGAACTGCCATCAGTGTTGCTATAATTAGCTACTTCAGAAATGGTATCCTACTCAATACCCATTGCTAAAGTAATTCGTTCCTGTAATAATAATTCCACTACAATTTCAACTCATAACTGTCCGAAGTATTCTTAAGTTCTAAATCCAAGAGGTTTCAGTTCATATGTTATTTTAAAAGGAAGGTGACTTTTCATAATCCAATTCTACACTAAAAGCGTATGTCATCTTCGTGAATTAATTCCAAATGAATTAATCTCAATTGTAATCCTGAACTAATCTAAATCGAATTAATCATAAGAAATATTAATTGTGTAATAATATCTAGATAGAAAGGCCTGAGCACATCATAATTATCATTGGCCCATTGGTACGGACGGTAAATTTTGAATGCCACCTTTTAGTGTCCATGGGACCTACTGTAACAAAATTTAAAACGACAATCGATGACTTCAATATCAGAGTTATACATCACCATAGGCATTTTAACCAAACATGATATATAAGCATCTACTGTGGCAGAAGCACATTGCATACAAGTTTCAGTCAACCTCTGCGAAGATATACTGTATCTCCCGAGCGAATTGGATTTGCTTTAGTTCTCATGCTTCAGCAGCCGATCACAGCCAGCTGCATGATGTGATTCAGTTATTTCGTATTATTAATGGTGGATATATACAAGTTTACACACACCTTATTGTCGTCGAGCAAAACTTTATTCTCGTCAAGCTTTATTCTCGTCGATTAAGAATGAAAGTGGAAAAAAGGAAAGAAGCACCTTTTGCACAGAAAAAAGTAAACATGTTAGCCGTCGCTTCAATCGGGCACGGTTTTCCTTTATATTTTAACAACTTCTCATGTTTTTGCCCACCCGCAGCACTTGAGTCTGCTTTAGTGCTTCCGTATTAGTAATAGTAGGTGAACAGTTATTTAGTGTTAAAAAAATGCGCTGTGGAATATTATTCTTGTTGGCTGTATTATAGACTGCAACCCCCACCCTCCTGTCAACATTATTTGCACCCACCTTGAATCAAACCTGGAGGCAGCATCGTGCCCATCGTTGGACCCGAGAAGACCTAAAGGTGCTAGATCACAGATCCAGAAAAGTTATGAATATCAATGAATTTTTCACCCCAACTCATCAGCAATAAGAATCAATCTACCAAGACATAGCGGAAGACAGCTGACAAAAGTAGGTTCTACGCATGATGGAGTTGTATTGGGTATGGCTAGTGCGCTAGTCGGGATAAGTACTGGGAAAAGGTTATCTCTTGCAAATAATAGCAAACATTTTATGGACAGTGCCGTTGCGTCAAATTGCGGGCCCTCCTGCAGGGAAGCGATACGGCCCCCCATTACAACCGTTCTTTGTAGCTGAAAATATCTTATGTTTACTGTATTTTTTGAGAATTTTACGTTCCACTAGTCCTCTTTTAGTTGTATTTTTATGCCAACAAATAAAAATCTACGAGAAATAAGAAACATGACCTGTGGACGCTCATCACTTCCAATATTCGCGATGTGATTAGCACCAAATCCACCATAGTTGTCTGCTTCGAAATCATGGTACATTACAAATGGTAAAAACAATATGCAGTATTTAATATCTAGAAGCACAACCATTGGAATGCCCCTAAAATATTGACTCGACGCATCAAATTGCGCTCGATACATTTACTCTTGGACCTTGGTCTAGACATAGTGAATATCAATCTCTCATCTCTGCATAGTGAGTCTTGGTCTCGACATAGTGAAACTCTGCCTCTGTGTAGTGAGTCTCAATCTCAAGATTCTCGACAAAGTCAGTTTCTGTCTCAAATTGAAACTAATCTCTTCATATTTGTACCCCTAGTTGCGAAAAAAAAATTCGTATGGGATTATGGATTTATAGCATTGAGCGTTCACTCATAACATCTGGAAAAAATAGTACTTTAACGCATGATCTGTTTTCTGTAAGTCACAAATCCGTTGCAACGGCTATCGTTAGCCCTAAACAAGAATATGGAGCCAAACATGGTGTAAGCTTGTCGTCTGCGAAAACTATATAAAAATAACTGTAAGATAAAATGATTATTAAAATAAAAAAAAATATAAACAAAACTAAAATTATTATATACGATAGCAATAAATTTTTGTTTTAATGGGACAATTTATATTTTAATCTCTATACAAGAATTTTTGAATTTTATTCTAGTGCACATAATAATTACTCATCTTATTTTTTTTATCTAAAATCAAAAAAATAGTTTGTGCAACTCGTTGTAGGCATCCTTGCGATAGCCGATAGATTAACGAATATTTTAAGACAAAGAAACGAACACATTACCTCAAGGGCGTATCAAAAAAAAAATAACTTAAAAAAACGGTCCTAGCTTCGCTCGGGCTTTTTTGTATATAATTTAGCGGGAACCCTTACCAAAATCTCTCCCTTAGTAAAGTCGTATTTACGGCCTTGCATTACCTGCCGATTCCATGTCGGTTGTCTTAACAGATTCTGGAAAGGTACGTCTTTTTTTCAGCTCAGCACCAAATTTCTTATTTTTATTAATGGTAATTTTCCGGGCTTCCTGAACTTGCTGTTTATTGAAACCATTCTTTTTTGTGACGCATTCTTTTTATTTATTTATGATTCAGTTCTTCTTTCAATGCTGCGTCCTGTATTTGAAAAAGTATAAGCTCTATAATTATGTATGAGTGTTTTGTACTGGATGGTGGGAAGATGTGGGATGTGAATACAGATCTGTGTGCGTCGGTTTTTGATATATTTTGCTGTCGATTTTGTTGTCAACATTTCTATGTAGCAGCACATCCAAAAACGGAATACATTTGTGTCTTCCAATTTCGTAAGTGAAGTTGTCGGTATGATTTATGTTATAAAATTCTCTAGAAACGAAGTAAGGTATGAATTCCGTGTGTCCAAATAACTAAAATATCATCAACATATCGACAGTTTAGGTTTTGAGTGTTGCATTCTGTATGGCTATCCCTTCAAAATTTTCGATAAATATATTTGCAATAACAGGGGTAAGTGGAGAGCCCATCGGATTACCTTCTGTTTGCTGATAAATATTGTTGAGTACCTTAAAAGAAGCTCCAGAATCATTTCGCAGGAACTCCTGCTCTGAAAATTGATTAAAGGAGCACATTAATGTCATTAGCTGATCATGGGGATCTGGTTTTTGGACAAGGCCGTAGATACGAATTTGCTAAGGGAGGGGTTTTGGTGAGGGTGTCAGAAAGTTTTCCAGTAATGTATATATTGAAATACCCGAGCGGAGCGAGGGCCGAAATTTTTTTAGGTGTTTTTGGTCAAAATATGCCATTTTTACGCTAGTTTAGAGAAATTTTTGCAAAAATTTTCTAATTTTCTTCTCTTTTTTTCCCTTTATTATTTTATTTTTTTGCTAAGAGGGGGGTGTTCAACCCCCAAACCCCCCTAATATACACCCTTGTTTTTGGATAACAACCTAATGAACAGGGCTCTCATTAATGCGTACAAACATACTTTTCTAGCTCCCAGATATATTAAAGATAATTTGTTATTTTTCTGATTATACCATGGGCCCAAGACCGATCCGTATGCGCAGTTTTATTAATCATAAGTATGAAGACACATTTCTGGCACTACTTTGATTTGAAATGTGAAGAAATCACATGAAATGAATCGCGCAAGAACACCTGCAACCCACTATGCAAAAAAAAAAAAGAAAGCAGACTACATGTAGTTCTTACAGTTTGAAAACACAAGATTTAGAAAAAGTCATAATGTAAGAATTGAGGTTTTAATAGTAATTTTGAATTCATTGAAAATTTTTAATTGAAATTAATATTAGGATAGATGAAATATAATTTTCATTTAAAGCACTTGCTAGTTTTTCTTAAATTGTGCAGTCAGAATAACTTGTGATTAACGTCGAAATGGAACAATGTCGACATTAAATTATTCGACTTTATTCCTTTTCGACCCTATTCCGTTCGACATTATTCTATTCTATGCTGTTCCTTTTGGGTTTGAAATGATCAGCATTGAAATGATCAGCAGGATGGGTTTGAAATGATCAGCAGGAAGAATGCCGAAACGGATTAAAGTCGAAATAATATATGTCGACTTTATTCCTTGTCGACGCAAATCCGTTCGACGTTATTCTTGTCGATGTTATTCTGCTTCGGCATTATTCCGATTTTACTTTACGTTAATTTGAAGAAAGAAGAAGAATTTTCTTTTATATTATTTGACTCATTTTTTTAATGTTTTCAATGAAAATCGCTTCTCCACTTTTTTTGAGTCGTTTGTTTTTCTATTTTGTTCTCTACCAGTTTGGGGGCCATTGGTCCCATCTTCAGGAGGAAAACTAACAATCGAAATAGTGAATTATATTTCTACAAATTAAATAATCAAAAATTAAAATATATACTTTCAAATTAATAAAATCACAAACAAACACCATATCACAGTCTAACTAAATTCGTAATAACAGGTAGTGTTTGTTTGTGATTTTATTAATTTGTAAGTATATATTTTAATTTTTGATTATTTAATTTGTAAAATTGTAATCTGAGCACCCATAGACCACAGTTATTTTTGGAGCAGTTTCAATCTCTTCTCTTAAAGTTGAAAAAGAGGGGTGGGTTCAAACAGAGTGAAAATCACATGTGTTGTTTATATGTCAAGATATATTGAACATAATATTGAATTAAAAGAAAACATTAGACAATTTGAAGCAACGAAAAAAATTATGACGTGATAACTTCGAATACAGCTTGAAATGAAGCAATTGTATCTATGGTATATGGTATAAGAGCAACAGATCACTGTTATTTATATTATGTAAAGATAAAATATTGTCAACGTTCAATATATTTTCGATATATATAAATATTTCAAACTGATTATTTGCTTTAACTTACTTTCAGAATATTGGGTGAGATAATAAGTATAGTTATAGATATTCACAGAATTTTGGTATAATGCAACCGCGGTGATGTAACCGCCCTCCGTACACAAATTTTTGAAAGTAAAATGGAAAACTAAGGGAAATAGAAAATGGAAAGAAGAAGGAAAAGTATAGCAAAATTTGAAAAACTTATCCAAAAATTGCACTAAAACTGCATGACTTGAACTAAATGATGTAAAAAACGACCTCGCGACGCTCGGGAGTTACATTAATTTTTCATCTAAAGCAGGGGCTTTTTTCGTGTGTAGTTACGCACAATATGTATAGTTATTAAAATCATTTGTGCAGTTATGAATCCGAGGTTGTGTAATTATGAAACAGGTAATGGAATATAAAACTATGCAAATTATTATGTTTAAGTTACTTGCATGCCATTTCATAGGTAGTCAAAAAAGTTTATACTTTACGGTGCATTTTTATTGATATATTGAACTAGCAATTCAATATCGTGCGAGGTCACATCCCCTTGTAGCATCGCCTAGAATAAAAATCACATATTAAATCATATCGCAAATCAGCCAAATCTAAATACAATACTAATTCAAATCATGTTTTTTGTGTACATATGAATTTTCCTTAAAAAACCACTGATCTAAAGTACTGAAAATGTTTGGTTCAAATCACATTCTGCCATATATTGCAGGTTCGGAGGTTATTTCAGTTCATTTGTTAAAATTACATATTAATATAGTCCGGCTTAGGTTGGATCCAATGGAGGACGACCAACCTCTCTTCGATCTAGTAAAAATGAAAAAAGGAAGAAAAAGAAAGATAAGACCAAGAAATATTCCAAAGCATATCCTAAAAATTCCTTTAAAACAGCGTAATTGTTTACATAATGTTAAAAAAATTCGCCCATGCTCCGCGCGGCCTTTAGTGCTTCAGCTACTGCCTCTTTGCTTTTAATAGATCCTCCTTACTCCAAATTCAGTGACTGAATCCCCAACAGACCCTGTATATACATGTACAAAGTATTGTACATGTATTGTACATGTTGTGCAACAAAGACCCGTGCGCCACTATCGCCCCGGGCGCCACCCACAATAAGTAAGCCGCTGCTTACACTGCATAATCATAAGTCCAGCTACGCTAATGGTTTGTTGCAGCCTATGAAACAAATGAAAAACAAATCGGGGAAAAAGCCACGTATTTCCGCCATTACTGTAATCGTAGGCCTACATATAAGTCAGCCCAAATCATAACCGGTTTTCTATAGTATTAAAAACCCGTTGTTTTACGTAATAAATCACTGAAAATATTAACCGTACATCACTGCTGACATACGCCTCGAACTATTAAGGAAGCAGTGATATGATGGATACGGAAGGTTGTGCTGTCCCTAAAATATTATCTAATAACGTAGCATGATACATGAAGGAAAATTTTGGCGTGGTCACTCATTGCACCATACTCAAATTATAATAATGAATTAATACGTTGAACATAAACCAAAATATATTTTTTTTCTATTATTAATAAAATTATCATTATACTTGGTGGGTTTGCGGGTATCATACTATGATAAAAAAAAAAGTACTCAGTGATTATATTATGCAAAAGAGGACAATTAAAGTTCTATTTTTTAAAAAAAATCTGAATCAAAATACTTCATGTTTGATCAACATATAGTGCAAATCAGTAAGTTGTCATAACAAAGTTTGCATACAAAATTTTCAAGATTCGTGGTGGAAACAATGTGTTTCCTCAGTGCTGTATAGCATACTGGTTACATATAGAAAAATTATACTAAGTTCAGCATCACCCAACAAACAACGAAATACTGCTGATGTTATTGTATATCGCAGCATTATATTCGTTACTTACAGTATACTAAACCAATCCACTACTCTTTGAATCATTTCAATTTGCTTATAATTATGTAAATTATTTTCATCACTGTTGGCGTACGCCTTGAAATGCTAAGGAATTAGTGTGAGCATGGATATGGAATAGTATGCTACGCTCTGAAATATATTTAATACAGCAAATAAACGACACTAAAACTTTTGGTCACTCATTTCACCATATTCTTGTTATAGTAATGAGTTACTACATTCATCAGAAACAAAAATTTATTTGTTTATATTATTAATAAAAATTACCATTATATACCTGGTGGGTTTGCGTATATAATGGTTTAACGGATTTTATTGAGACAGTACTACAAATAACGAGAAGGTCGCGATTTTTTTTTTTTTTTTTTAAATATTCGATAATCGAATAGAGCAGAACGATGTCCCACTCAGGTGTCCACCCCTGAGCATTTGGTGAGAACCCCCCCCCCCCGCATGAACATGTAAAATAAGCAGATAAAAATTAATGTAGTGTAATCCCACAAAAGCACTTTTTTTAGCTGTTATACACAACAACACCTTAACCTGTAATTTCATAGTTGTACAAGAGAATAGCTGGTGCATCATAAGTTAATTGCTATAAGTGGTGTTGAAGTCAAGGGCGGTTTTATGGGGGGGGGACTAGGCGACTGTAACCCCCCTCCCCCCTTTGGGTCTGTAGATTTTTTTTTTTTAGAACAACTACATGCATACGTTGTGCCGAAAAAGTTAAAAAAATTCGGACTCGCTTCGCTCGGATAACTCTTTTTACGTGCCTTCCCCTACTTTCCCTTCACCTCGCCCATCTCGTCAACGCCTAGGTTCTTGATCCACATGTCATTGGCATGTGACGTTGTTTATATAATGTGTTGTCTGTTTCAATTAGTTAGCTATTATTTTACTAACGGAAGTACGTACAGTTTTTCTGTCAAAGTTACATAAAATTATCTTAACTGTATATTTGATGGAAAGGAATCGATGGGAAATTACGGATAAATACATGTACATGGTTGCTTCCAAACTCTAATTTTTTATATGTGCCTCGATTGTGAAAAGTTGTAATTTTTCGGAATTTTGTTTATATCTTCAAATAGCAGTACACTAATATCAAAGTTAGAAATAATTATTTCATAATCTGTAAGACTTTCTGACATTCTGCTGAGGATATTTTATAATGAAGTGCAGACGCTCAGTAGGGGGAATAGAACCGATTTGGTGCGAACAAATGTGGGCAGGCGCGGATCCAGGGGGGTCCCCCCGGCACGAAAAAAAATAAGAAAAAATTGAAAAAAATATTGAAAAAGTTCCTATAAATCTAGATAAAATAGCGTATTTTTATCCAAAAAACCTAAAAAAAACGCAAAGAAATTTCGCCTTCGGAGAATTTCGTCTTCCCCATAAAAAAAATTAAGATAAAAAGCCCAAAAAACGTCAAAAAGGCGATTTTGTTCTTCGACACCACTATCTTTTGAGGTTCGCCCCACCCCCGTCAGAGCAGGCTGGTTCCACGCCTGAACGTGGTCTGAGACTGTGGTGCCTATATAGTGGCGTGATCCTTAAACCTGTATATGCATTAAGAGTTTTCATTTGTAATTTTTTGGGGGTAATTTTTAATTTTGACCCCCGCCCCCTCCTTGACCAATTCCTGGTTCCGCCCCTGGTTGAAGTATAAAACCGCGAAACGTTATCAATTTTATGAACACGAAGATAAATAAAATATGTAACCCATTACCTATTTATTTGAAAATAGCAACATTCAAAGGGCAAAAACAATAATATTACTAACGACATATTATCATGTACGAAATATGAACGATGAACATGACATAAATTAGATCGAAAAAGGAAATACCGTGGTTAATTACATGGTGTATACTTACACAAAACACTAGAAATACAAGACACAGCTTGTGTATATGTGATTATGTAGCCTATATACCTACAATAAAGAGAAAGAGGCACATGATTTTATCTAGAAATCTCAAGTTTATTGAGAGATGGATATTCAAAATACATCGGTGTGTTTTCCAAAAATATTTTTGAAATGTAAGTTTCTCAAAGACGAAAATTTGTGGAAGATTTTCATAATTTTCCAAGGCGTTAGTGCAATTGAAGGTTTCAAACCCCGCTGTTATTTACCAATATTTTACATTCATATTTTAACACTATCCATCAACTTGTAAATTAAAGTGTTCTGTTTTCAGAACATATGACTTTTGGACTGTTAGACCTATTACTAAATTCCATTCCGAGGGTGAAAACTATGATAATCTGGGGTATAGGCATGTGGTATTCCGAGAAATTCAGAGGTAAGCCGTGGTGTTCCGAAGTAACCCATTGTGTTTCCAAGTAATCTGCGGTAATCTTCAGACTTCAGTAATCCACAGTATTCTGAAGAAATCTTTTGTATTCCACATGTGTTGGTAATCATTTGTCAACACCTCTGTCCATTCCACCATATGTATTTGGAGTAAAAATAATAGCTGATTCGCGGAAGTATTAAACTTCACAAAATAGTTCACTTTCTGATTTTACAAGGTGGTAGAAATAATTTTTTGAACTGAACTTTAAATAAAATTAAAAACTCTGTTAAGTGAATTTGTTTTGGAAATTCGGACAGAGTCTTCTAAACACAATGAAAGTTATGAAACTTAAAATACCTGGATTTTCTTATTCACAACATTTACCATATTAATTGCACAGCGTATGTCAAGTACGAACAGTACCAAAGTTTCAGATATTCAAAAAAAGTTTGTAGTACTTCTTCATATCTTCAAGTACGTTTCAGATTCTATCATTATTAACCAATGAGTTGGACCAGTTGACGCTTTGTAACAAATGTGAGATTAAATTTTCTTCTTCTCCACATTTCTGGCTGGGGGTGCATAAGTTTCCTCTGAACGCTCTTTTGCTACAACAGGCCAATGTTATGCCAAGAAACATAAATCATTGTAATTCAGCAGAACTATTATTACAGAAATACCAAATACACAATTATATATATGTAAAAAAACAGGATTAGGAATCTTGTTGATTGATTTATCCCCGTCTCTTTTGACGTAGAGCCACTTATATACGATGAAAGGGTCACAAAAATGATGTTAAATTTAAATTTTGTATAAAAAAGTAACCTATTAATATATTACATCTTTAAATGTGACGTTTAATGGCATAATTCTAAAAAAAACGAATATTTACCATATTTTGCCAATTATTCGGTTCCCCTTTAACCCCATTTGACTAAAATGTAATCAGCTCTGATCAGTCAGGTGCTCGACAATCCACTAAATTCAGAAGAAAGTTTCCAAATAATCGCTTACTTATTGTGCTTTTTATGGCCACCTGGGCAACTAAGGGCACTTCCAAGTAATATGACTGAAAGGGATTAAAATGATGTTAGATTTAAATTTTGTATGAAAATGTAACCTACTAGGATATTAAAATAATGTGACTTTTAATGACATAATTCGCAAAAACACCGAAAAGTAGCCATATATTGGCCAATTGCTCGGTTTCCCTTTGGCCGCATTTGAACAAAATCTAATTAGATCTGACCAGTCATGTGCTCAACCGTTTTACTAAGTTTCATCCATTTCCATTGATTTCTACGAGAGTTATCGCGTTACACATATTGCGATTATGAGAAACCGTGTGCAGCTCCTGGAAACATCATAACTACAGTACACCACTTTTCCCTTTTAATTTCAGAGAAAAGCTGCTCTATTGTTTAAAAATTGAGCATGAATAATTGTATTATTTTATTAATTAATACAGGGTCATCTGGTTCAGTGGGTCAGTCTGGATCACTCTGTGTCACTGGATTACTGTGGGTCAGTCTGGATCACCAGGTTTGATATTTTCTGTGTCACTCGGTCATGGGTCACGAAATGCGCGACCCAGTCCAACTGTGCCCTCTTGTCATACTGTAAGTGCACTATATCACGTTAAAACCATCTTATACTGTAATAGTAGATATACTCCGTGAAAGTCCTGAAGGTTTGGTTCCATTAGTACTGTAAAAGATTTGTCAATATTTTGTGTTATATATACCACCAGTGTCAGTAATTGCAGATATTTACTATGCGATAAACATCTTTTGATTACTTGATAGTTCATTATTATTTTGACTTTCACAACTCATAAAATGGCAGTCTAAAGCTTCACACAATGATAAAGTATGTTTGCTATGATACATAGTATGCTTGTAGGACTCGCAGCCAGAGGACTGGCAAATTTCTTCTCAACAGTTTAGCGGGACTTAGCAGTCCTCACTCCTTACAAAATTTGGCAATCTTAGTTTAAGCCATCCATGGCATGGATGGCTTAAACTAAGATTACTATTCCATGGGTAAAACATCATTACCTTTACGAGTGTAATGAACTTTTTATAGTAATACAGCTGCAAGTAAAGTGTACTGCATAATTTGCAAATCTTGAATGAATAGTGTTTAGTTTACAATATAACATTTACAAAAAAAAATGAATATTATATCAACATTCATGATATGTAAAGTTGATGTTAAATCAATTTCAGAGAGCAAAATCAGCAAACCGATGTGATCTCCTAATACAGTGATTATGTACAAGCGAAACATTATAATTCCGGAATTGCAGTTGGAACTTAAATATAAACGATATCTTAACTGGTAATAAAGACATTGCTTGTAAAAAGAAGTAAACCATTTCTGAAAAGAAGTAAACCATTTCTGAAAAGAAGAAAACCATTTCTGAAAAGAAGTAAACCATTTATTCCTCTGTTAATTAGCCTGATTCGTTGTAGTTTCTGGAAAAGTACCTAAAAGGGCCAGTTTGCAAATTCCTGAAAAGTATTATACTTTTAAAAAAATAAAAATTAAACTGCTAAATGATGCGAAAAGATTACAGCTGTTCGGTACCTGAATTTAAACAATGCCTGATTGCTATAGTTACTGTACTAAACAAGTAAATGTTTTCATTAAAAGACTTTTTCTGTACATCCAGCCTCCATTGGACTAGCTGCGTTCAATATTATTGCAGAAGTAGTCCCTCGAACTCCGGTGTCGTGAAATAAACTGTACTACTGGGTGCTATGTGTGTACCATAAATAAAATGTGGGTGGCTTTAAGAAAAATTTCAAATCTCGTTCGTATTTAATGTAACATTTTTAATACAAGTACTGTATATTACACATGCGGAGACAATACTTTTCAAATGCTACTATTTTTGTAACAACGCAAAATATTAGTTGTACAGATCGCATAAATTGAAATACACTGGATTATAAAATATCTTCTGTCAGTTCTGTGTTTCAACAGTATTCCATGTTTCAGCTTTTGTGTGTAGTGTTATTTCAAATGAATTCACATAACAATGAATTATCATTCAAACATTTTAAATATGACTGTTATGAAATAATAATATTTCAGAAATCATAACAATTACATACACTAACATGTACTGTATTTCTTAATTTGCCCTATAATACTGTATATAAAGCTAGCGCCACACCTTGTCGAATCCGATTGAAACGGAATTTGCTACAACATGGAGTTAAATGGGAAATTCCCGTTCCCATCCGATTCGGTGTGAATCGCATGATGTGTAGTCTTTCACACATAATTATATGAATGCATATGATATTATTTGTTTGTTTCCGATCCGATCGGACGTAGTGGGTGAGAAGCTTAAAAAGGAATTTCCTCTACAGTAATAACAGTTTCTGTGTGATTATTTTAACTATATTCTGCTCAATTGATTATTAAAAAAAGGTACCTGTAGTCTATCAAAATATCAATTGGTGTGGCAATATTGCTGCCGTGGAAGTACAAAGTTGAGACTAAAGTGCACTGCTAAAAGTTATATTCAAAAACTAAGATCGGTTATTTTCGTACCACCAGTTTTAATAATATTTAGAAGCATTACCAGTTTCAAGAAACAATTTTTACAGTAAACTGTGCAAACTATCGGTTGTCATCAAAACTGTAAATTGTTGTTGCAGAATGTAAAATTGTTGAATAGTAATATTAATATACGTGTTTATGATTATGACGGATAATAGTTTACACTAACTGGTCTCAGTAAACTTCGTTGTTATTAATGACTTGAAAGTCATGGCCAGTATTGCAAAGTCACCTAATTTGTCAGTCGATCTAGCGACTTTTTACTATTATTAAAATAGAAGAAAATATGTTTTTTTTTTTTAGAAAAATTGGAGTAAAATTTAGTGTAATCGCTGTCAACGTGCTTCAATAGAAAAGTAAATTGCTTGAAATATGCATCTTTGATCATAAAATGTTGAAAAATCCGCCCTCGCTACGCTCGGCCTTATTTCTATTGTGTTTCAGATGCGTATTTTAAATTTTCTGTGACTTCAGTACATATACGATACTTTTGAAAATGATACATTAGAACTCACTGAAACGATTTGTTACTAAAATTCGATCATCGTAGTATTCTACGTAGACCCATCGTTAAATTTTGAATCCCCTGTATACACTTGTCTTCAAATAATGAAAATGTTTAAATGTTATATAATTATTTAAAGGTGGTTTTATTGAATAACAGATATATATACTAAAGATAGAAGCAATATTATTTACGTATCACAAAAGATCAAAGGAAAAAAGCATAATCATGTGAATAATAATAATAAAAATAAGCATATGCATGAAAAAAACCGTCCTAGATGCAGCCATTGAATTCACAAGAGTATGCTATTTTACCCCCTGAGGCCCATGTACTTATTAAATTAATGAAATCTGGAAATTTAGCGACTTTCCAGCGACTTTTCAAGAACAATCTAGCGACCATGGTTAATTAAGAGTTGGCAACACTGGTCATAGCAAACATTTCACTGAAGTAAACAAATTTTTCTGACCTACCTTATGCATCTAAAACGAGTATATAGTGTTACATTAAGTTACTCATAAATTATAGAAAAAACGGAATTTATTGAGGCAGATATGATTTCTAGAGTCGTTCGACAAATGAATATATCACAAATATTCCAATTTTAAAATGTGCTTGTCGAGTTTGTTTAATTATGTGGATATTAATAATCGGATTAATTATAAATGTGGTTAATTAGTTTGCACTTTGCAGAGCTATTTAAAATATTCTTGGTATAAATATATTGTACCTGTTCAGTTTCTAAAATAGCGTAATTTATTCAGAATGCAGAATGTTCATTATGAATTTGTAGAGTTGCATGAAAAATTCGGATTGTAGTTGTTGAATTAAATTGCTTGAAAATAATATTAACAATACATTTCCAGGACGAAGATGCCAACAAACAGTGCAGAATTATCTGTTATATTATTACAATACTAAATGATAGGCCCCACAGGTATGCGCTTAGTGTCGGGACCCCGAGCATGAGGTGTAGTTGGTGAAGAGAGAAAATGTTCAAATTTAACAATTAAAACAGATATTGTAAATCTAAAACACGAAGTTATATGTTGACAATAATATTATATCAATGTAAAAGTTCAGCATTGCCTACGTCAGGTCTCATAACTGTTAGGGCGGGGCCCATTAAAAATGGAAGAACAGGGAGTTATTTTTATTAATAACTGTATTAAACATAGGGATGTACGAGACCGGTCTCGACTTAGTCGGGCGGCTCGCTCGACTTTCCGAGACGAGACCAAGGCTCATTTATTGGAAGTCGAGACGAGACCGAGATTGGCCAAGTCGAAACGAGACCCCTATATAACAATCGAGACTATTCTCGACTTTAAGTCGAACGGCTCACTCCATTGTTGAGACGAGACTGAGTCTCACTTAGAGAAAGTCGAGACGAGACCGAGATCACCAAGTCGAGACGAGCCGTTCGCTCGTGTGCACCCCTTATTAAACATTTAAACTATTATATTATAAAATATTTAATGGATAAAATTAAGCGTCATTGGCAGGGTTGTATTAACTTTCAACCTCTTTGACTTTTCATTTGGTCTTTTTTTTATATACATGTAACCATAATTAATTAATTATGATGTACATGTATATAGGGGGCCCTGTTTGAAAAGTCGGCGCCAGACCGACGAGTGCCCATACGAAGGTCGTTACACCCCTGAATGAATTTAAGATTACCAAGAAACCTGCTACAGCATGATAAAAGAAAATTATAAGTTGCCATCCTGCGTTCATTGAAAATAGTTATTGCACCTTAAAATTTTATTTTTTAAATAAAATAAAAAATATATGATCCTAGGTGGTAAATGATTTTGTTAGAAGATTATAATATAGCCAATTTAAAACAGCAGTATCCATATGTAGAAAATATAAATGTATTTGCTTACATACAGCTGATACACCATTATACATGTAATTATCTTTTTATGATAATATTATAATATAGGACATCATTTACGTTACAATGTTAATTTCACCGCTTTAGATATATTTCAAGGGTTGTTCCCGCATAAATGAACATTACTGTATACCGACAAAATAGCGGACAACAAAACAGCGAATACAATAACCGATTCGTTCTTTGTACGCTGACAATAACAATTCATTTTCATTTATTGCATTATGTTCGGTTACTATTGGAACATCAGCACTTGTTTTGTAAGGCGGGTCTGGTCAGGTTAACTGTAGGCAAGGCCGTAGACAGGGGGGTTACGGGGTTAACCCCTCCCACCGAAACGAAGAAAAGGAGAAATATAAAAAAAATCGAAAATTACCCAAAAATCCAGATAAAACAGCGTATTTTTCCCCAAAAACGTAAACAAATGAAATTGGTCTTCAACGTCACAATTTTTGGAAATCCGACCCCCGTCAGCTCAGCTTGGATGCCAGCCTGGACTGGATCCTCGCCTGAATACAGTTATAATTTCCATTCGTCATAAATATTGAAATTGCATGGTTTCCTCTACAGTTTTTAAATATTACAACGGTGCAACCCTCGAAATACTTAATTGATGTAAATGATTTGTACCCTAAACGATATTCTGAAATATATAATAGTGCAATATATATAAACATGATACAAACAATACACATATTTAAATGCATAAGATTAGATTTTCCGCAGAGTAATAGTCTTGCGGTAAACTTGTAAGTAGTTCTCTATCTACGTCAAACAAAATCGTTCACCACCTAGCATCATAAATATATTTTATATTGATTTGAAAATTAAAAGTTTAGTAGTTTTGGAAATGTTTACAGTCTTTACACTTCACTGTTTTCTACTGTTAACGTTCATAACATACCAAATAGATAAGATAAAATAGCGTCTAATAGTTATTTGCAACTTACACTCTTTGTGCCAGGGTTTTTTTTAGCGTGCAGTGAAACACAAATTGTGCAGTGATAAATCGAAATGTGCAGTATTAAAAATGTGTTTGTGCAGTTATAAATTCCGCCTTCATTGATAATTGCCAAAATAATTAGGAAACTCAGTATTATCTTCAAATTCAGAAACCCATTTTTTTTTTCGCTCGCTGCGCTCGCAACTCTTTTCCTACTACGCATCATTTTAAATTGCCATGAGTAATCGCTTGACTTTAGTATTATGTGTAACTATTAATAAAACATAAGGTACAGTATAATCTGTGTCACTGCTATTATAATGAAGCAAGGTTTTCATATCAAAATAACATAAGATTATATACATTTAATGACTAAAAAACCTTCATCATTTCTGATTCAAAATTGATTCAGTTGTAAATCAACAGTACCCTGATTTACAAATATTATTGAAATAATTTGCCTTGAAAATAGCCATATTCGTCATAATGAGACACTGTGTACAATTAGGACATGTATGTCCAGCAGCAGTTTTAAGTAAAAGAAGACATCATTGGCTGTTACATAAGTAATGTGTAAATATTACTTTCAATACGTTTTTGCTTCTGTTGTAAATGTTAGCAGATATATTTTGAATACACTTTCATTATGGAAATATATCTGCAAAATATGCACAATAGTACAATGTTTTACTTTACTCAGGAGGAAAATTACAATGAAAACAATATCCACTCTAACAACTTCTTCATTGAATTAACTTTGGTACATTCATAAATTAAAAAGAACTGTAGTTATCATAAGAATTTCGAAAATAACAGTTTATCGGCATCAATTCGATTCCCAAATTTCGCATGAGGATCTGCAGGTGTTCCATCGAATAAATATACGCTTCGAAGCGTATATTTATTCGATGGCAGTTCCCCAAATGATACACAAGTAATTGAGCAATCAGCAATGGAAAAGAATCAAATAATAATAGTTCCGGAAAAGCTGTTCAAATATTCGCCTTAACTACACATATTTGGCACGGGAAAACGTTCCAAATTTCGCCCTCGCTTCGCTCGGGTTTTCACATTAACGATGCTTCTGATAATAGTAACACTATTCACCTTACAATGTTTCAGGACTTGATCTACTTCTGTTAACTACACCTATAGATTTACACTCTGTTTTGACAATAGTGTTTGCCTCTTTTTGCTATATTTTCAGTTTAGTGGTTATATATACGGCATAAGCGAAACGGCTACTGGGGGGGTTCAATCCTACCTCTTTGGGAATTATTATAAGGAAAAAAAATAACGAAATAAGAAAAACGAGAAAGCATCGCAAGGATATATTAAAAATTTGCATTAAAATTACACATTTTTCTCAATAATTATACGGAAAATTTTTCACCCTCGCTTCGCTCGGAAAATCTCAGAGCATTTCTCATCTTTTCTTTCTGGGGTCGCCCTTAAAAAAATTGGCGTTAAAACTGCATAATTTTCTGTAAAACGTACAGAGTTTCGCCATTGCATTGTTCGGATCAATTTTTATGATGCCATTTGTTTACTTTTCAGAGGTTTCCCCATTCAGGATACCCTGGCTGCACTACTGATACAGTATATAGGGTACAAAGTATGACTATATGTATAGTTTGCTCTAATAAAACTCGAGTTTAAGCGATTTCGAGAAAATATGTGCAGTGATAAAATTTCTTTAAAAAATACCCTGCTTTGTGCATCAAAAATGTGAATAAATATAATTTATGCACAATTAGTAATATATACATAATTCATCTAATAAGGTTACTGTCAAGAATAAGTTATCGTAAGAAACAAGAAAGGTCCGTATAAGTGACCTAAAACTGTTGCCAGTGCAACATGCCTGATGAGCCCTGATAGGAAGAAACCGCTGTCGCGTGACGAACCTTCCCGTACCCATTATTCCATATACAGGCTGGTGACAGTAGTCCCCTGATGTGCTGAAGGTGATAAAACACATGTCTACTGAACCATATAGTCTTACAGTATAACATTACAGTCAGTTAAAAATTCAAAACAGAAAGTCGAAATTCCAAAACGTTTCTTGCAGTAGAGTAAAAGCTACGAGCGAGTGAAATTTCATTCTAGCGATGAATTTTAAAAACAGCCTAAAACTATCTCCGGCATTGGCGTCCATGCTGATTCTTTCTGTGGGTGCAAGGGATTCCGCTAACCCCCCCCCCCCCTCAAAAACTTAGAGAAAAAGTTAATTGAGAGTTATATTTACGTTTTCGTAGCTTTAGTATGTGTTTTTAATAGTGTTACCCCCCACCCACATCGGTGTGCACTCAACCGCCACACCGGGCCTACAAGGTGGGAGACACTACTGCAACTACTGCTTCTCGATTTTCTCCCGTTCTGTTGAAGGTTTCTTACTCCAACGTAGGCTACTGTATCTACTGATACTACTGTAACTTCATAATTTTATGCTAGTTTCAAACTGAGCATCTTTTAAAATTTGACTTGTTAAAATACAATGAAGAATATTGTGCCATATACTGGTGCCTGAATATACCTTAATTTCAAACAACAAAATAATGCTTCCGAATTTTTTTTTTTTTTTTTTTTTTTTAATTCGACGAAATTAAATATATATTAATACACCTTGTATAAAGTTCCGAAACTTATTTCGTATATGTTTTGTGCAAATATGATTTCTGGTTTGTTTTTCATTTAAACAGATGGGTTTTCATTTTTACATTGACCGTTATTTTTATTAATTGCGATCAGTAGCCTAATCTATCAGTCTACGCTGCTGAACAAGTTGCATGCGAGTTTTTTTTTTACCATAATCAATCAATGCAGCGTAATTGACACTGTTCAGTAGAAGTACTTCTTATACTATAAGGCTTTTCAATTAGAAAGGGGAAAAATTTTAGCGTATTTCTTATTCACCGGAATATCTTGTCAATATGCAGATCCAAGTTTGCCATTCCCAGCATTGTCATCAAACATTGTCATTAAATCCAGCATTGTCATTAAAACGGAGAAGTGGAATCTCATTTCATCTGAATATATTGTCATCTTCGTTTTTTTTTAAGATTTGCATTCTTGGTTGTTAACGTTGTTACCACAATATATCGCCATTGCCATATATTCAGGTAGTCACCTTCAGTGTGTTGACTCAATGATGTCTGTGATACAGGGAAGTTAATAGCCTGAAACAGCTAAAGTGAATTGTCTCTCGTAAGTAATTTTAGATGCTTTTTATTTTTTCGTATCTCCACATTTATATGCCCAGTTTTTTAGTATTTCTGATGACAAGAAGCCTATGAATATATGATAATAATTTTCATTTCATCGATGAAATTTCAAACTTTTTATTTTTTATAAGGCATCTTGAAAATATTTACGCGCCTATCCATGGAAGTTAATTAATAGTTTACTTGCGAACAAAGTTAATCATACATCATCGGTAAATTACTGCATTTCTATTTCTCGGAATTCAAATACACGCCAGAAAAGTACTTAATACATTGCAATATTAAGTAATGTATCAAAACAATAATAATATTAATAAATCCTAACGGCTGCAAATAGTAACATATTCGAATATATGTAAAACTTTCTATCTTTTCAATATTTAATACAATAGTTAAGTAGGTTCACAATTCACATGAGATTTTCTCTGGGCCTTCTTCTCGGAATATTTCTGCGTTGATTTCAGCCGAGGTTGACCTCTGTCTAATCAAATGGAAAAGGCGAACTCCGTTCATACTGTATGGGTAGATTAAAAAAAGGCCAGATCACCAGCCGTCGGTGAAAGTTGAAAATTCCAATCTCGGCTTTTTTCTGCGCTGATTTGCATTTACCAGATGATTAAAAACCTGAAATTATAGTTCACTGCTTTTCTGATTTAAAAATAAATTAATAATGAAATCATTGTCGGTTTTCAACTGGAAACAGCTGACATTTTTTTTATTTTTTAAATCTGCTCATGTGAACGGGAACAATATGAGCTGAAATCTGCTTAGAAATCATCTCATCTAAACGACCATTTAACGAGTACTGTAAATTTTACATGTTTTCCCACTATTTCTGATGGGATACAAATGTATTATTATGGTGTTTTAGGTTATTTTATTACGTGCGACTTCATATTGGTTTTTAAGGATCAATTATGAGTCCCGAAATAATTTTAGCAGCAATGGAAACTAATATGCGTAATAATATTGTAATATTCAGTTTATTATTGTCTTGAGACAAAATCTGGTGAACTCGATTAGAGGTGTAGCCTACAATCTGTACATATGCACAACGTGATATGTTAGTATTGTCTTTTATCGCATTCATCAAAAGTAGAAATCCGTAGTGATATACCTAAGATTTTTGCACATATCAGAGGTATGTAAAGGGAAATAATAAATCAGCCTTTAAAGTAAAGTGACATATTTAACGAATTTCCATAGTTTTGCTTTACTCTTGAGAGTAATGGTAATTCGCATCTCGCCCAATTCATATTTATTTAACTTAAGATATGATGTTTGTTGGTTGTTCTAAAGATGGACTTTCTCTGAAGATGGAAGACCATAGTCATTCCAAAACTGCAGTCAGCAAATTGGAAACCACATGCATGAGAAACCCCATGATGAAGTAGAGCCTTCTAACTTAAGATATGACACAATATGTTGCCTAATCTATATCAGTTATTATTCAATGATCACTAACAAGGCCGTAGATACGACTTTTCTAAGGGAGGGGTTCTGGCGAGGGTTTCAGAAATTTCCCTAGTAATTTATATATGTAACAGCCCGAGCGGAGCGAGGGCCGAAATTTTTTCAGTTCTTTTGGTCAAAATATGCTGTTTTACGCTAGTTTCGAGAAATTTTTTCAAACTTTTCCTAATTTTTTCTCTTCTTCTTCCTTTTTTTTCTTTTATTTTTTTGCTAAGGGGGGAGGGGGGTTTCAACCCCCAAACCTCCCCCCCCCTTATATACTGCCTTGATCACTAAATGTCGAATCCAGGCACAGGCTGTTCATGAAGTTGAAAATTAACTAAGAATTTTAAGAATAATATAATCATTATAATATTATGAACTGGTGTTTAAAAAGGTACTAGCAAATGCGGGTTAAAGGGATGAGCCCCACTGACCTCCGGTGTATTTGTAACCAATTTTCATCTGTAAAAACAGGTTCGTTATGTTCCGATCTATTGAGGTAAGCTTTTAAACACTGGTAAAGTTACTATTTTGAAGAGAATTCAAATAAATGCGAAAATACTCACCCACTGGAAGTTACGCTCCCCCGTTATAAACAGGCACTACACTGGGTTATGGAAATCCGCCTTAAGAGCCATTTTCACATCGAAATAGAAAACCCCTTAAAACTATTAGTTTTTATTCATTGAAACGACTAAACGAGAAATTTTGTAAAAATTAAAATTCTACGACAAGGCGACTGTTAAAATACATCTATAGTTGTAGAGTGTATTTAGCCTTATAGTCTGCACATTCGGGAAAAAATTATGAATTTCCGGAAAGTTCACATCTTGTATAAGGAAAGCAAAAAAATAATGCACTCGACTTTTGCAGGAGATGTATTTTAACAGTCGCCTAGAGGCAGAATTTCAATTTTTACATTCCTCCTCGTTATAATGAATAAATACTTACAATTTTACGGGTCTTAAATTTCGCTGTGATAATGAGTTTTAATGTATTAATTAAGTTTGTAGACTTGCAAATAATATTCTAATTAGAAAATTGTAATTTTTGAATTTGTACAGAATAAATGAAATATTGACATTGTGGTATATTATTAAGGTAATGTTGTCCCTTTACACTGATAAGCAAAAATAAGTACTTAATTTCCATATTTGAAATATTAACAACAAATTAATATGAAAGTTGATACCAAAGTTCGGCAAATATCTATAATTATTATGACCACTCACCCAAGTTCATGAAACTAAGTTCTACTTAATCAGTTTGAAATACATATTTATACCAAAAATACATAAATTCTTGACATTTCATAAAACACTGTAAATGATAGCAATCTGTTGCCTTAAGATTTCACATTAATTTTTGTTGCTTGCAGCTCAGATTTGTTAAATATAATATTGAATTAAAAGGAAAAGCTGGTCAATCTGAAACAACGAACAAAAAAGTAATGATCAGATAACTGTGAATACAGTTTAAAATAAAGTAGCTTTAAAAATAAGACCTGATAAGGGCGACACTCCATTAAATTTATAGCGAAGGAGGATATTTCAAGAGTGTAATAATTTTTATTATATAAATAGATATTTCAAACTAATTAACATCTTTAACTTACAGCGTAGTTTCAGGAAACAGTACCTATTTTATAAAATAATTATAGATATTTGCCGAACTTTGGTGCCAACTTTAATATTAATTTGTTGTTAATATTTCAAATATGGGTATTAAACATTTTGCTTATCAGTGTAAACAAACATTAATTTAATAATAATATTCAGTACCTGTTTCAACATCGTTCTACTTTAACTATATACGCTTGGTCATAAGCGTAACTTGGATGGGACACGGGGGGGGGGGAGGTCAAGCAACCACCCTCCCAAGTTTTTGAAAAGTAAAATATAAAAGTAAGAAAAAAGGGAAAGCAGAAAGGAAAAGTAGCAAAATTTCAAAAACTTATCTAAAAATTACAGTAAAACTGCCAGTTTTGAAATTAATAATGTAGAAAAACGCCGTAGCTACACTCGCCAAATGACATTGATCTAAATTGCTGAAATTGTTCACTTCACCTGTGACTCAGGCGCGGATACAGGGGGGGCGGGGGGGGGGGGGGGGGGGGGGGGGGGGGGGG